>MU912421.1:0-21082 GCA_036418165.1 Cooperia oncophora
GAGGCTCCTTCCAAGGAAGGTGCCCTTATAAGGGCCCTATCAAGCCACAACATTCCGACCCAAACGCCCCGCCCACAAATGGACGACCGTTCCTGACGCTCGTATTCATTTTGCTAAGCAAATTATGAAGCGAAGGGATTGGTATGAAGCGGCCGTGATGCTGCATGCATATATGGGTACACATATGCAGCCGTATCTTCGGTAGCGGTGATTGGCAAGATGCCTATGGGAAACTCGTCCGAAATCGATTTTCAAGTCACTGAGAACGGAGGCTTTTTCTTCGCAGGATTTTGACCGTTTCACTCCGTTCTTTCGCCATTTCCCCACTATACAGCGCCCTACTAGCATTTTAGGCCGAAGTAGGAAACCATCGTGCCAACTGCCTTCAAACCTCGAATAACAGACGACAGTTCGGACGCGCTTCGGCTAGGGAACGTGGACATTGTGTAAACTCGGTAAGGCATTGTTCACAGTCTGCGACCCTGACGAAACGGCGGTTGGGAGAAAAGCAAAAAATAGTCATCGATCGGAGAATCGCCAACCGCTAGTTTCGCCGAACCGCCGCGGTTCGGCGGTTGGGCGAAAAGCAATAGATGTGTATCGATTTCGCTGGCGAAAAACGCCACGGCGATCGAGCTAGCGTTTCGTCGAAGGCGAAAAACGTCGCGGTTTGGCGAAACGCCCGTCGATTCGTATCAAAACCCTTTCGCCCAACCGCCAGACTCTTCGCCCAACCGCCAGTCGATACGTATCGAAAGCTTTTCGCCGAACCGCCGCGTTCCAGAGAAACGCTGGACCGCAGACTGTGAACAATGCCTAAATGTGCCAGCCCATCCTGTTAATTTTTGCTATGGCTATGAAATGGACCAGATCCCTTCCCTAGTCATATTTTCTAATTTTCCATGTTAAGGGGCGTTTGGTGCAGGAAGGTAAGAAGAAAGTATAGTGAGCCTAGGGATGTGAGCTTTCGCCTCATTTCCGTGGGAGCTCATGGTGAATGATTCGCAGAAAAAGTGTAACATATCGCAGCTATGACAGAGTTTGGAATGTCAGGGCGAGATTAGGAAACGGGTTCAGTGATGGTAAACTGTGCAGTCGATGTATAGTCCAAAGGAACTTTCTAAATTATATCACTCCCTTTGGAAATTCTTTTTTTCTTGTCCGGGAACTTGATTGAAATACCGTCATTTTTGCAATACTTAATTTCCTTCGGAGGTACACGCTAAATCCCTGAGACGCGGTAGGCGTGGCTGCGTACTTGAGCTGAAAGTGGCAGCCAGTAAGCTTTTCGTGAGATATTTTGACTTGTCTTTGTCCAGCACAGAACAGGATGATAGTTGTCTCAGAATGAATCATCCCAGTAGTAACTTTTTCTATGGAATGTTCAAATGCCACGCCTACTCCGTCTCAGGGATAAGGAGTGTAAATGTCAAAGCAAATGATTTCAAGGATTGTTTTAATGATCTTTCATCAAAAGGGAATGTATCTCATTGCCTGGACATGAGTTTTGTAAACTGGAGAAATCCTACTGGAACCGCAGTGCAATCAAGGATGGACCATCGAGGCAAGGGACTACAACAGATGAGATCCAGAGCATGATTGTTCTTTCGCTTCTAAGCCTTTTACAACAGTCTGCCTCTGCCAACTACCCAGCTTATATTCTTCAGAATCATATAATTGAAACAATGTCTGACTTATTAATGGCTGTGAAGCTTCTAAAACGGTAAAATAATTGAATTTCTATAAAAGTGAAGGTGGAATTGTGGAAGGGTAAAATTTGGTGTTTTCCAAACAACTCACCATCGTCAGCCAGAGGAATGTCCTCAGTGATGTTGGTGGAGAAGTCGGGCATTCGGCAATGGATGTCTTCTTTTGTTTCGGATGGTCAGATGAGCACGACCTCCTACTTGGCTCCAAACCAAAATCGATATGATCCTCAGCCGTCGCAGCGAAATTGTGCTGCGCTGGCGAATGGGCGTGGCCAAGTTCACGTTCACACTCATATTTTCAAGCTTCACATTTAATTTTACTTTTTGTTGCGTAAGAATGGGATTTTATCGTAGCTCACTACTCAAACAGGGCTCACAAAACTTTCCAGAAGACTAGATCACTACTATAAGTACAAGAAACAGAGCTCACAAGACTTTTCAGAAGATGATTACCGACGTTCAACTTGGGATTTGTGCGAATATCCTTGGTATTGGGATCTTCATGTTGGTAGTGCTTTACCATTACATCACTGCTAATCAACGATCTAACTAATTTTATTGACAGATGGAGGGGTGAGTTCCTTTAATGCTTATGTCCTTCGGTTTTTACCATGGGCCATTCTCGGGGCAATTTATTTTGTGTGATGTCACTTTATTTGCTAAAAAGCGTGCCGAGTGTTTATTTTGATTCGAATGTGCCACTTATAAAGAACGGATATCGGAAAAATGTGCGTCTTTCTGGAGAATAAACAATGAAATCGGTTGATCAGTCTCTTTATGGGATAGGGTGCGCATACTATGTACTTTCATTCAGAATCCTAGCGGCTCAATGAATGCTAATGACCTGTACAATGAATTAGGGACGGGGGCCAGCATGTACAAGTCAGTGGTTATCCTCCCAGATGAATGTGGTACCAATTTATTGTTCCCGGAGGACGGAAGACTTGGTCGGCCCTGGCGGGAGCCGATCTGGGATTTGCGTGCCACTTGTCACTATACCATCTCCGCCTCGGGTTCTTATTATGTGAAGATGTACTTACGATTACACTTTTTTTGTCGTTACAATTGAGGGTTTTCGTCAGTAAGTTTATGCTAATCATTCCTTTACTGAGCATATGTCTGCTGTGCATAGACTGACGGGAGGTAAATATAGAAGGAAGCAACGGATAAAGCTCGATTTCATGCCCATCTCGAAGCATGCCCCACACTTCCATTTGGAAAGTGGTAGTCTTTGAATGCGATCTTGCCAATACCATGCTGAGCCGATGTAATTAGGGTTTTCATTCCCAGACGAGTGATACCAATTACCAGATCCCTGAGGGATGTAAGAGGTGCATGTAAGAAGCATTAGCCAGCGAGGGAATCGACCTTCCGACTATGTGCTTGATAGGTTCTGTCACTTGTTACTGCAACGCTCCATTCAGCTCGCGGTCATACGCTTCGTCGGCGTTCTGAGCTTTCTGGGTGGAAAGGGAAGTATAAGTATCCGTAGCCTAAGCGCTGAAAATGCTGGATTGATACCTATACTTTCCTTTCCGCTCGAAACGCTGACGAACAGTATCGACTCAGCCTCAACATGGTTAATAAAAGGAGAAGATCATAATTCTGAAGAATCGGAAAGGGTCCAGCCCTAAAAAAGAAAAACACAATATCTAGCTCTGTAAGCGTGTTTAGGGAAAGCAAGAACACTTTTTCGGAGAAGCAACGCTTGCTAGTGCACCAATTCCCTTTGTTTAGGTATCGCTGCTGTTCGCCTTTCGCTGTTCTTCGGAGTTTATTGAAGAAACGGATTGTCCACGTCTAGTTTTGAACAATGGGTCTATTTATTATTCTGTTGTGATAAAGATGTTACGATTTGATCTCTTTCTTGTGGTCTTTGTCACTGGCCTTTGCATATTGCAAGTATTACTGCAGTTGCGGAAAGAAGCGAGTTGTGTTGTTAAGTTGTCACCTGTCGTTTAAATGCACTTGCAGACGAACGGTTTTGAGATACTACTCAAGCTGTTACCACAAACTGCCTTGATATTCGATGCAAAACAACTTTAGAACCACGGGTGAGTGCTTTTTTCCTTTTCTCTTCAGATCCCCAAATTAGAAAATATGCGCTCACTTGCGTTTCACTAGCTCAGACAGGAAATGTTTAATACGGTTAAAAAAGAGGAGCGCTACAGTACGCAATGTATGTTTCATAGAGGTTTGAGGACGTGTCGTCGTCGTGCTCTATTGTCGCACATATCCTTGAGAATTCATTTAATATTGCAATTTGGGGCGTTATGGATAGCGAAAAAGTGCAGTAGGAAATAAACTATCGTGACTGGACCGCACGGTGGCGCGACTAACCAGTTGGTACGTAATCCTTCGCCTAACCATGGCTGGGTGTTAGTCCCGAGTTGCAGCATCCGCACTAGCAAGGCGTTTCTTATTAATTGGCTTGATACATGGCAGCATTGCCACTTTGATTGCTTAGGTCCTGATGTAAACGATTGTGCGTTTCGGCGTTCCCTGGAGCATGATAAGCCGTATGGCCGCGTGACCCCCCCCCTCAACTGCAAATATACATAGTGAAATAATAACTTGTGAGTTCGCCTTTTTTATTTGGGTGATCTCCTTCATAATGGCTAGGATCGCATGCTAGTCAAAAGCAACTTCAGTGGTTAGTCGTAGTGACAATGAGGGTTGATTGGGATTTTAAATAAAGGGTTAGCAGAGGAAAGCATTAACACGTTCCGCGTCAAGTCACGTATCAATTTTCCTTCTTTATCAATTCGAGCTGTATTTTTTTTTGTCAGCAGAGGCAGCTGAGGTGCTGACACTATGGCGTTACGAAGTTCTTCATTCGTAGCTTTCGAGAGTATATGTCTGTAGAATACGAAATTCTTAACTGGTCAGCATCATTTTATAGGTCCATCTGCGTATCAGCCGGGAACGTCTGGTATACAGTCACCTTCTGTGGAAAAACAATTTCGCTTTGGATCAGCAACCGCTCGAAGTGGATTTACCACACCTGGAAGCTATTCTACATATTCAACGTGAGCATATTCCGCTCTTTGTTCTTCTCGTAACTTTTCTGCATTTTTTCCCCAAAGATCATTATCTTTGTACTTCTTCTTCTTCTTCTTCAGCGTTTGTCCCGCTCTGTAGCGGGGTCCGCTCGTCTTATTTTGTCACGCCACTTCTCCCGATTGAATGCTTGATCGGGATGGGCGCCAACTATCTTTAAGTCCGCATGCAACGTGTCTGACCAGCGCTGCTTGGGGCGTCCTTTAGGCCGCTTCCCGGGAACCTCGAGCTCAAGAACAATCGAGAACGCCACTCATAGACCGCCACTGAGAGCAGACTGCAATCACACGCGCGCTCACCCTAGGAAAGCGCTGAGCCTTGGTGCACCCCAACTGTGATGGGGAACCCCATCGAAATGCCTGCTGGACTTCGCACTCGACTCGTCGGGCTGAAGTACAGGATGCGTACCCACTCAATCAGCTCTTCGGGAACGCCGTGCTGCCGTAAGGCATACCATATAACTTCACGTGGGACACGGTCGAATGCCTTCTCCAGATCAAGGAAGGCTAGGTGGACATGCTTCTTCTTCTCACGATGTTTCTCCAGCAAGAGGCGAGCGGCATGTATGGCGTCGATGGTGCTACAGCCAGTCACGAAGCCACACTGGTTGGTAGAGAGCTGGACGATATCACAAGACGCTTATCAACAATTCGCTCAAAAATTTTCATGCTGTGCGAGAGCAAGCGAATTGGACGATAATTTGAGCAGTCTGCAGGACTGCCTTTTTTCTTCCAGATCGGTACCGTCGTGCTCTCTTGCCATACTTCGGGCATTTTCTTCTCTGCAACGACCTGATTGAAAAACATTGTCAACCATTCGGCAGCATGCCAGCAGTGTGACTTCCATACTTCGACCGCCACGTCGTCAGGGCCCGTTGCCTTGCCTGGCTTCATCTTCTTGAGAGCCGCCTCCGTTTCCTCCACGCTTATCTTCTGAACGGGACCGTATGTTGGTAAGGCGCAGGGGATGGCCGGGTGTTCATATTCCACTGTGGAAATTTCTCAAAGTATCGCACCAGCACCTTTGTTCGGTCCATCAGAAGGCGGCCCCTCTCGTCGTTGATGCCAAAAAAAATTTTGGCAAGACGGTGAATGTGCCGCTCTTCCATCGCACGCTTCCAGCTTCTTGCTGATTTCATCGAAGTGAGAGGCTTTTGCAGCCGCCACAGCCTTCTTTGCCGCTTTTTTCGCTTCCTGGTATTTCCGCCAGTTGTCAGCTGACTTGTCTTCTAAGAACATGTGCTTCTTCTTCTCGCGAACCTTTACCCTGACGTCATCTGTCCACAACCATGCCTGCTTTTCAATTCTACGCCTTCCAGGTTTCGTTGTGCCAAGTTCAGAGCGAGCGGCTTGGGCAATCGCTTTGGCAGCATTTCTGAGCGGCTTGGGCAATCGCTTTGGCAGCATTCTTCCAGTTTCGTCGACAGTTGTGACGGTTGGTAATCGAATGCGAGAGATCACAGCTGCCTCCTTCTCCTTCAATGCCACCATTTGATTCTCTCGGGACCACATCGCTCTACCTGTTTCGACCTGGGCGGTGTTATCTTCAGCGTACAGATAAGCGGGCGATGTTGCGAGGCTACTGTCTCATACGGCACGGTCTTCGCGTCTGTGACAAGTCCTTGATCGCGATGCCTGACAAGAACAAAGTCTATTTGTGTCCTGGTGTTTCCGCTGTAAAAGGTAATCAGGTGGGAGTCACGTTTACGGAACGTGTTCACGATGGCGAGATTATGGGCTTCTGCATATTCCAGCATGCGTTCGCCATCGACGTTACGTGCCCCATGACTGAAACCACCATGCAAACGTCGTCGAAACGTTCCACGCTAGCTATCAAGTCACGGAAACGTCGTGAGATGATTATGGCCGCACCGTTAGTGGTCCTTGCTTGCCGCAAAGAATGGCTTTGAAGCCGCGACCAATGTCTCTTGACTTGCAACTGGACCATCTTGTTTCCTACACTGCACGGAGATCGATTCGTCTGCGCTCCAAAGCCTCTGCCAATTCACAGAGGAGACTTTTGGACTAGCCTGGTCGTCCACCGACGCCGTCCTTGCATCGAGGACCCTCGCATACTTTCCACACTCGCCGGGCCATACGAGTGCGCGTCGGCTCCCGCGGACGCCGTAGCATTATCTCGTGATTCATGTGGCATAGCTAAAACATTGTGATGTGACATGAGGTTCGTAAGCGGCCCGTCACGAAGGCCTCACCTGCATTCGGATGTCTGCGTTTAGCAGCTCGCAGAGACGAACAGTGCCCCGTGGCACCACGTGGAGGAGCAGACTTCATTACCAAAGATCATTATCTTTGTACTCCAAGATACAATGAGAATTGGCTTTCTTTTACATCTGTTTCTGGCTGCGTCTTTGTCTTACATATGAGGGTCATACAACTTGCTTTGCGATCGAGTCTTCCACATTTTCCTTACTATTTGCTTCTCTTCACTCTTTGTTGAGCAACTCTGCTCAATGTTGCTAGATTCTGCTCAATCTTGCTAGATGTTTCTTTTTAGAAGCGATCGCTTTGGTTGTTTCGCTGCTGTGAGGATGTCGGCCTGGGCAAAACTGTCGCGTTTTGCACGTCGTTTCGTTCATTTCAAACAGGTTTGTAAGCAGCTGTCGAATCTTTTGAGAGGTATTGTAGAGTTTTGGTGCCATAATTTTCCATTTTGGTCAAAAGTATGGGATGTTTCTGACCTTTTGAAGTTTCTTCAAAGTGCTGTGAAAAGAAGACGCTTTGTGCTATAGTTGCAAGATATTGTGTTTCAGATGGACTTCGAATTTGCATCTTGGCAGATGTTATACTTACTAATTCAACCTCAAAAAGTATATCGAAATTTCATATACAGAAAGCGTGAGTTTCAAAGGTTATATGTAGGGAAGGTTTGAAGGGTGCTGTTCTAACTTGGGATCCTCTAGGCTTGTTTAATCAATTTTTCTAATGCCTTTATAGAGATCTACACGGGGGGGGGGCAAAAAAAAGTCACTTCGACCGAGTCACATATCAGCAAAGTTTTCGCCCAGACAGAGGACGTGGATACGAGTACCAGGGCGGAAGATACCCAAGATGTTCCTCTATAAGCAGGAGCTGGCCTCGCCCATCACCTTCATGTACACCAAAATATGAAGTCATCTCCAGTCGCAGCCTGACTGGAGAAGACCTTTGGAATTGTCACCTCCAAACAGCTGCGAAACTTCTAGTATGGAGTCACCCATGGATAGCTACCTGGAGACCAGTACTCTCGATCTGGAAGACCTCCAACATCGAACAGCTCCGACAACGTCGCTACGGTCTACATCATCTTCACCACAGTCGCCAAGGCACGGGTTGATGGTATGGGCCGGACGTACCTGGTATGGAAAGACCATATTTTCTTCGTGGACTCCGGACTGAAGGTGAGCGCTGGCGGTTACATCGAGCAACTCGAGAAGAATATCCTCCCCACATGTCGTCGCCCGTACCTTCTTGGAAACTTTGTACTGCTACAGCATTGGGTGCCACCACATGGAATCGGAGGGCGTTGGAAAAACTCTCGCCTACTTGGAATGGAAGGGCGTTGAGTACCTAAAGGAGATGGAATATCCAAGTAGGTCACCTGACCTGAATCCCTCAATTACCCGGTTCGGGCGGAGTTCAATAGGGTGGTCTACGGTGGCGGAGAAATCGACTATCTCGCTGATCTCAGGCACCACATCGCGGTCGCGTGCCAGAATCTCTCGATGGCGCTCGTCCAGAAGGCTGTGGCGGAGTGTCATGATAGTATTTAATATGCTCTTTAAGATGGTGGTGGAAATGTCCGATCAGAATTTAATAAAGTGTAACTTATAGCGCCTCGAAAGTCAAGAAGAAAAGTGACTTTCTTTTATTGCCCCCCCCCCCCCCTGTATAGGTAATAGATCCTTATTTTCGCTTCGTATTCAGGTACAAAGGATCAATTTGCTCGAGATGATCCCGCATTCTTGGTGTTGCTGTCGTTATCTCTCTTCTTTTCTTCGGTGTTTTATGCTGTTGCCCTCGGCTTGACCACATGGGGATTTATCAAATTCTTTTTGTGGGTCGTCTTCGTAGACTGTATTGGTGTCGGGCTAGTAGTCGCAACACTTCTGTGGTAAGTCATTTGAAAGGATCCCGAAATCACCTAGCGTCTCGTATGATTTGGGCTATATTTTTGCTTTTGATTACGATAACAACAGTGAATTCAAGGTGGTTCTCGAATCGATGTCTTCGAAAAGTGCAAGATCAAGATGTGGAATGGGGATATTGTTTCGATGTGCACCTCAACGCTTTCTTCCCTATGTTGATCCTTTTGCATGTTCTTCTTCCCATAATTTATCCAAGTGAGTTGATCATGACTGTTCTTAATTTTTTTTTGCTTTCGTTTTATCATCTTTAAACACGTTGACGCCGATGGCAGACAATGTTGTCTGCCACTATATTGTTCTGATAATAAGATGTACGAACAGCCAAGTTTACTGGAAACGTATCCCTAAGGGTAGCCTGCCCCTCTGAAATGAATACCTGCCTGGCGCCTGCCCTGCAGGTGCTAGCGCTAACATACCATAAATCGCCAAACGCTGAAAACTTGCCTCCTAGGCTAGTCCACCCCCCTGAACATAGCATATCTACTCAGCGCGTTGACGACGATCTCTGTCAATGGTGGACGAGGGCCAGTTTGTCTTGTGGGACGGCGTCACCCAATGCTGTCCGACAGTTATTATATAACTCAAATCTGCGCGATTGTTTCATTTTGTTTTCAAAAAGTTAGTTCAGGGACATACAGTTTCTCGCTAAGGAGATGTGATGTTTGCCTTTAGGAATTCAAACTACTTCGGAGACAAATTTTCAGGCACATCTGCCTCCAGCGTAAAAAGTTGGTAAAAATAGCCTTATTTTGGGAGACTGGGGAATGAAAGCTAAGTTATGTCAAAGACTCGCGATTAGGATACTCGTCTCTTGCATTTTGATACATCTTGATCGTAGTTATATTTCTTTTTTGAAAACTACTAACCAGAGAAGGTCAATAGGTCAGTCTGGTCATTTGTCATGAGGTACATATCGTTACACGCGCCTTGAGACGGTGAGATCAAATCCACCTTTAGAGTTTCCAAAACGATTCTCTGAACGAATTTATCGAGCTTTTTCTCATGATCTTTTTTCATCGTCTGCTGATCTTCTAAGCTCCGGTTGAAATTGTAATGGTGTTATATTTGCTATCCTTCATTGTTATCGAAACGTGACACATTCAAAGCATGTCACACATCTTCAGCTTACTACTTTTTTCTCTCTCTGGGACTTGTTCCTGCTTAAAGACAGAACCTGTGCTCAGCCATTTTGTGGGAGTCATGCCCATGTGATGCGCTTCGTGACCTCGATGGTTGTCTCACTTTCGCGGGCGCTTGATGGATGACGGGAGACGGGCAAGAGAATCGTAAATTGCCGCTTCGTCCGCGCGGCAACGTTTCCTTAAGTTGCACTACCGTTTCGATTGGAACATCGGATTTTATATAGACAAGGACATGGTATTATAGACACTCATGTCCAATTTTGGCTATGCATTGTCTATTCTCGACTACCTGAAATCGTCGTCGTTAGCGTGCGCGACGTCGCACGTGACGCCCACTGGCGCGGCGAATTACGACTGTCTGGGTATGTGACAAGGGAATCGTGAATTCACCGCGCTGGAGGGCGTCGCGTGCGACGTCGCACCGCAAATGACGATGGTTCCAGGTAGTAGATGGCGACAACAGGCAATTCAGAACCGAAAATAGTCATGAATGTCTACGATGACGGGGTCTACATGAAGTCCGGTGCTCCAATCGACAGGTTAACACGAGTTAAGAAAACGCCGCGAACATCGCCGCGCGCGGCGGAGCGGCAAATTACGATTCTCTTGCCCGTCTCCCCCATTCACATACACATGTGACGATGGTCCAAGTTGCAGTTATCTACGGTACCTTATTTCACCTTATCTCCATTATAGGTGGGATCGTTAGAGGACATCTGTCAATCGCGGAGCGTTCCTCCTCGTTCCTTTTTTCTTTTCCCCCTTCCCTCTCCTCGCTCTTCCTTCTTCTTCTCGCTTAAACTGTTGGCTTCCTTTCATGTAGTACCTTATGGGTATAAACATTACATGTCGCTTCAAGCGCGATCTCGTGTGAAATTGTGAGACGCGTCTGGTTTTCCGATAGCGCAGATTTACTATGCAACTACTTTTACAGTGAATGCGCTTACGTGGTATTCAGCTGCTCTTGCGATAGGGTCAATGGGGCCGCTAGTTGTTAACACGTTCACTTGTTAGTTGTTAACATGTTGACTTGACCGCTGTGGGTGGACAGTGCAAAAAACGGTTTCCATTTATTCCTCTAAATCATATTAAAAACCTAGAACGTCTTTTTGCTTCAATGAGGCGTAGTTGTACTTTTATTAAAGTCACTAATTTTGCAGCTTTGGTGGACTCTCCATTCTTCCTTCCAACTGCACTGGGTAACACAATTTGGTTTATCGCAGCAGTTTATTACGTATACATAACATTTTTAGGATATACTGGTAGGTTTTATTTTTATATTCCTTTTTCTATTTCGAAAATGGGTTTCTTTTTCAGCGTTGCCTATTTTGCATCGAACGCAGTATTTCCTTTATCCAATGACGTTCCTGTTCATTTCATGGGTAGCTACGATAACGGCAGGGTGGAATATCTCTAGAAGCGCCATGGGCTTTTACCACTACAGAGTTCGAGCAGATGATTAATTTTGCATTTTTCCCGATCTGTAAGTGGTGGACCGCAGTTTGTGGTGCTTTTCAGATGGCATAGCCCTCTTTTCTGGGTGGAGGAGTTAATATGCCCTATATTGTCACTGGCTTCATTGTGAATGCTTTTTCAGCTTTCGGGAAATGGCAGTTCCGAAGCTGAATTTAATGAAGTATCTATTTTTCTTGTACAGTACAGCATGGAAATCGTTGTCAATCATGTAACCATTTATTTATGAAAAATCGCTTATACTCTATGTGGCCTTCTCAGGCTCAATTCTTTGTTTTCATAATAGTTTAAAGCCATCTTAGCCAAATGTTGTTCTTACGTCTCGAGTCAGTCAATAAATTTACGAGTTTATTCCCTGTGATATCGAAAGCAGTAACACAGAAATCGATAGCACTATTTACCCTTTACTGCCAACCATCCAGAATTGAGCCATTTTCTGACCGACTTTTTTCTTCGTGGATAGATTTGGCTCAAATGTTGTCTCCTGGGGTATTTTGACCTCCTGAATACGAATATGACATTCGCTTAGTCCGAAACTTCCTGGCGCCCGCGCCACAGGCGCCGGTGATTTGAGATATTTTGGCGCCAGCGCCCGTAGCGCGAGAGTGATATTCGTGTTCAGGAGGTCAGACTACCCCTGAGAACAAGTTTTCAGCGAATTTGGTGATTTAAGGTATTTTGGCGCCGGCGCCCGTGGCGCGGGCGCCAGGAGGTTTCGTGCCTAGCGGATGTGATATTCATGTTCAGGAGGTCAAACTACCCCAGGAGACAAATTTTCAGCCAATTCTGCCAACGCAGAAAAAAGTCGGTCAAAAACTGGCCTGTTTTTGGAAGGTTGGGGCAGTAAAGGGTAAATAGTGCCAAATCGATAAATGCTTGTAGTTATGCATATAACACTGATCTTAAGAAGAGAATAGATCTGATTGTTAGATGGTCTGCTCTTGGGGAGTATCTTCGGGTCATCATCTTCTATCACTGGCCTTGCGGCACTGGAGCCACGGCAGCTGTCCGTAACATCAACAGTGTATTGGGGGAGGACACTACTACCGTCAGGACTGTTCACTTTTAGTTCGCTCGCTTCGCGAAAAGAGACGATCCTTGAAGACAAACCTCGGTCGGGACGCCTCAACGAAGTGAAAGGTTTCACCGTTCTCGAAGCTGTCAAGGAGGGTCCGGAGGCTACCACCCGCAGTCTTGCGACAAGACTCGGATGTACCTAACTGACAGTCGTCCACCGCCTGTAAGCCTTTGACTACCAAGAAGTACTGGCTCGATGGATCACTCATACCTTGACCGATGGCACGCTGTGCACCCGGGTACCCCTTGGTCAGTCTCCCCTTCTCTGCCCTCGTCAGAAGGAGTTTCCAGGAGACTGCTTAGTGGGATGAGAGATGGGTCCTCTATGATTTCAACCCACACAGTACCGTTTGTCTCTCTCAAGGAGAAGATCCATTCTAGCAGTCCAAACCGGGCATGTATTCCGAGAAGGTTCTCCTGTGCTGTTCCTGGGACGCGGGTGTGATACTGCAGAACGAGCTGCCCTCTAAGAACAGACGGTCATCGCTACCATTTGTGTCGCTCAGCTCCTGAAACCGGTGGAAATTGTTGGTAAAACATGACCGAGACTAGCTTCGGGTCACCTCGTTCGTAGTACACGAGACCCCATACCTGCTATGAAGACCTACCAAATGATTGAGGAGCAAGGCTGGGAGACCAGTCCCCGCTCATGATATTCTCCTGACGTAGTCCCCTACGACTGCTACCTGCTCCGCCTCCTTAAGGCTTTCTTAGCTAAGAGAATTTCAAGCAACTTTGATGACATCAGTCGAGAGGGCGCTGATTTACTCTACTCGCAGCCTTCTCAGTTCTGGAAGGAGGGGAATGCTTACCTGTCCATTGGGTGGAGCACTGTAGTGGCTAACTATGACGAGTACTGTCGACTATTCCCACTGTATGATGAGTTAGAAAATAAAAAAGTCACAACAGTGAGAAGACTTTCTTTCCAACCTATATACCACAAGTAGAATGAAGCCTTTCTCGTGGACATGTTTGGAACAGCCATCCTATAGCAATGGCGGCCTAAAGTCTCTTTTCCGACTGACAGAATCGAGTGGGCTGCTAGTAGCTAACGTAGAGCTCCTTCCTAGAGACCTCCGTGGAACCGTAAGAGAAGTGCGACCATTGTGGGAAACGATGAAGCTTTAGACCGCGACATCAAAAGAGTTTGATGGCAGGGTCTGTGTCGTCTACTATCATCAGAAGTGGCGATCGAAGAGTTCCAGAGCGGATTTTGAGCTTTTAGCGGCATTCAGTTTTGTCCAAAAATGCATTGACTGAAGTTGAAAGTCGTTCAGAAGGAGGCACTCTCGGTGAACCACCGTACATGTCTTGACGTTTTTATTTCTTACAAACACACGACAATCGAAAAGAGGTTCGCTTGTGCACGCAAAATGGGGATGCTGCCTTCCATCCGAATTCGAAAGCCTGTGTGTCGCTCAAAGACTGCCCCCGCGCGCTCGAGTAGTACATGGTCGTCCTTCCTTGTGCAAGTAGTACAGCCCCCAAGCTAGAGACTGTCCCACTCTATTCGTCTGCACAGCGAGCGAGAAGCGAGCTACAGCCGCTGTAAGTTCTAGTTCTAACGCCTGCTCAGTTGGACCGCCTTACTTGCTAGATGTCCTCCGACGGAGGCCACTCAGTTGTTCTTAGTTGGGGCGGCGGGCATTGCTAATGCCCATGGATAATTCTGCTCCCCTTTATTACAGTTTACTCATTGGAGGTATATACATTCAATTCAACTCATTTCGCGAGGTGAAACGCGTAAAAAGCACGAGTGACGCAATTTTCGTGATGCAAAACCTCGACGCACAAAACGTAACAATCCCAAATTCAGACACCGCGTTGATAAAATTCCTTTTTCCTTCCAAGAGTTTTTCCTCTGCGTTTTTGTTGTTTTCTTTTTGTATTTTTTTTGCACTGGATGATATCAACTACTGCGAGATGTGATAGAGAGATTTGTGAGCTAGGGGTTGCACAGAGACCGCAGGGAGGTGTGACTGTGAGGGAGCGATTTTGTTTATGTTGTTCTGGAGGACGCTTCTTGCCTGTTTTCTTCTTTGGGAGATTACTTATCAGCTACTGTTTCATAATTGGAAAGGCAGCTATCCATGAGACTTTTATCACGGATCATGTCTTTAAGTGCGCTCCTCTTCTAGTGAGCAAAACCCTGAAATGTGGTAGGCGTGGCTGCGTACTCCAAAAACTGGCGGGCTGTGCTTTTGGTGAATATTTTCACTTTGACACAATCGTGGTCAACCTCTGTCCAGCACTGAACACAATGACAGTTGTCTCGTGAAATATTTCACGAGTAATCCATTCTATCCCATTTTCGAATGTCACGCCCAAGCGCATCTCAGGGATAAGTGTGTGTATATGGTCTCGCTCGTCCACATGTCGAAGGCGACCTCAATGGATCTCGTTCAGCCAAGCTTGGCTTTTTTCCTACCTTTCTTCTTTTCTCCTACTTCCTTTTTTCTTTGTAGCAGAGCCATATTTACGGTTCTAGATCCTTTCTTACAATGAAATACTGTTCACAGTCCTCAACCATGCGAAATCGGCGAATGTAAGCGCATCTGTGAAAGGTTTTGATAGGTATCGATTGGGCAGAGCAAGCGAACAATGCTATCATCTAGCCCGCTCGCTTCGTCAGTCCCGCATGGGCGGAGTCAAGGAAGCCGTTAGGTATCCGCGGACGTCGGATCTTGCGCGCGCACCGCAATTTTGCCACCCTACCCCGCCTTTCTGCTGTCATGGCTGATTCCAAACGGACTTCTGAAATGTGTGTCAATACTTGATGGTCCCCTTGGTCACCTTCAACCGACATAGTTTAGAGGCAAACGGTACCCTCCTGACCACTGAAGACGGTCATTTCGATGTACGAGATGGATGGGTCTACAGTACCGTGTCATTTTCTCCACAAGAAAGTGCACGGCAACGCGGCTGAAGGTGGTGATCCCGGTGCATGCTCACGACTCCAAGCGTGCAATCTTCAAGGTAAGGCACTCGAGTCGACACTAAAGTTTCGCAGCGAACACGCAACTAGCAGAACTGAGTGGACGCAGTTGAGCAGCGCCCTTGGCCCTGCTTATGCATGTGGCTGGCCGCACTGAATTGGTCGAGTTCACGTTCGCACTGAATTGGTCGAGTCGGTTCATCTGCGAAAAGAATGGGACACACCGTTTGTTTGGCTAACTAATATTTATTACACGAGCGATCTCGTGCGAGGAGACTACAACGAAATTTCGAACACAAGTACTCACAATCACATTTCAGAACATTTGAACTAATTCAGAGAGTAGAAATAAATAACTCACTTTAAGGCACGGTCCGCGATCAGTTATCGAAGTTGAAAATATGGCGTCAGGAGATTAGAGTGGTCAGCGACGAACAACCTTGCACCAAATTCTAAGGGAGTGGCGCTATAGCGCAATATAAGCACCAGTTGGTTCTCTGCTTTTTTCCAGTGACTCCGCCTCCAGACTCCGCCTCCAATGCCGGCTTTCAGTGAAAAACGAGATTGCAGGACGAAAAAGCATGAAAATCGTCACTTGTACGATCGTAGAGTTCTTATCGGTGAATCAGCTGTGCGTATGAGGGCGTAGTGTGGGAGATAGAGTTAATTGGGCACGTACAACTGAGATCGAAATGGGGTTCTATCTAGGGCAGGTGGCATGTTTTTGTGCTTTTTTTTCTTCACTGTCGAGTTACTCAACCCCTTGTCGTCTATATTAAACCCCATAATCCATCTGAGGCGGCGAATAATCGCGGGTTTTGCCTCTAAAGGGATTTGCAGAAAGGACAAATAAATTGAGAGACGTCCGCTAGTGTATCGAAACAGCAGAAAAACAAAACTGCTTACCAGGGACGTCCGTCAATTTACCATGGAACTTTGAATGGAGACCAGGGTAGATCGATAGAGTCTATAGAGTTATTTACAAATATAGATAGCAAAACTGCAACCTGCATTTCACAAGCAACTTATGAGCAGGTAAAGTTTGTAATGGTGCAGTAGGGTGGAGGCTTAGTGGTGAGCTGTGAAGCATAAACAAGGAATCGCCTACGTCGAATCGAATCGTCGAACGCAGGGCGCATCATTGCTGGGGAATCCCCATTAATGGGGGTCGTATAGGGGGGGTCGTATTTGAGCTGAAAAATTATTTTGATAGTTGATTTTTCTCGCTTCATGGACGTTGTAAAGGGGGGGGTCGTATTTGATCATTTTTGGGAGGGGGGTCGTATTTACGTTTTGGCGTTGTGGGAGTGGCGGTTGACTTTTGGTGATTTTCCTGTTTCATGCGTACTGTATGCCCCGTCCGCGCTTGCATACTTTCTGGAATAGCGGAACCACCTGTGGGTGAAAAAGAACGTATACAACTTGGCCCGCCCACATCGATGTGATGTTGGTACTGTAAATTGTGTGGTGTTGTATCTAAAAACTTAAAAATGGCCCAGTCGTATACCACCTCCGTAGCTGGATTGAGAAAACTGCGAACTCGTTGAAGAATACGTATTCAGATTTTTAGCGGAGTCTTCATACCTCTACGCCTCTGCAATCCAACTCTTGAAGAGAACATTTGTCAGTATAACTACTGTTGGTTGCCTGCTTTACGAACCATAAGTCCGAGGTGTTTTATGACAGCTGAAGGTTTCAGTCTGACTACGATTCAATTTACGCAGGAGGTAGTGATAAGTGGCGCGCTCATCACGCGCGCGACCCTGTGTTCAAATCCTGGGTCGAATCCCGCTTAGGCCAACCAACCTCCTGCCCTCCGAGGACGTAAATTGGCTTCCAGATTCATCTGGGATGATGAGAACACTAACTTGTACATCGGCTAGTCCCCGCAAGTCATTGTATAGGCCACATCGCATTCAACACGCCACTACGATTCTGAATGGAAGTATTAGGTTGACCGGAAAGTTTCCCGCCACGTGTTTGATCGCACCATATTAGCCTTGCATGTATGTTTATGACTTATCGTGGGGTGTGCATGAAGCACGCAAGAGACTCTTTCACATCACTACCTCACACTCACCCAGCTTGCATTTGGATTCCAAAATGCCGCCCAAGTTTCAACCCGACAGGATGCACCTGAGGCACTGTCTTCTTTTCCTTCATCAGTCTGGCTTAAACGCAAGGAAGCCCAAGCCAAGATAGTGGATACATATGGCGCTGACGCTATCTCTTACGACACGTGCAAGACCTGGATGGCCAAGTTCAAGAAAGGAGATTTTTCTCTCCAAGATGCTCCAAGGTCCGGCCGGCCGATGGAGTTAGACTTGAAGTTGCTGCAATCCACCGTGGAAGAGGATCCGTACGCCACTACCAGGGAACTTGCAGCGATGCTCGGCCATGCCCAATCAACTGTTGAATCTGGGCTGGAGAAGATTGGTAAAGTCGCAAAGCTTGGCCGTTGGATCAATTCAATGGCGGGAAACTTTCCGGTCAACCTAATAGAATGCGTGCATCGCATCCCACGAAGGGATTGATAAACGGCGAAGACTTTACTCTTTACCCTCTATGATTTATTTCAATTTTCCCAAACTTTTGCCAAGGACACATCCTGTGGAATGTCATAAATAAAATACAATGAATCAAGGTGTGAGTGATATATGTACTAGTGCTCTTGCATGGTATACGGGTTATTCCTCTCAATTCAATTATTCACTACACAAGTACCCTGTAACCATTTTGAATAGATTACTAATTTATCGTGGCTGTTCCAAGGGAAATATTCGCAACTTTTTATTCCCTGTAAGCATCCATGAAGCTCTGTCAACGTTATTTCTCTACTGTTAAGATTATGCGGCTTTCATCGGTGTGTTCAGCTGATGTTCAGTCCAAACTTCATAGTTTTTTTGCCGACCATGCAGCTGAAATTCTACGGTTATGACTTCCTCTTTCAGGCTCACCCCAAACAGAAACAACAGATGACATGTTTTTTTACAACTCCCACACTCTATTATAGAGGGTGGGAGTGTCAAAGCTAGGTGCAACGATCAAAAGGAACAGCGTAGAGCCGCCGTTCAGAGTCAGGACGACGGTGAAGAATAGACGATCGAAAATGTTAGCCAGTTGCGACCAACGAGCCACAAGCCGTTCAAACTCTTGTTCGGCTCCAACCCGATCTATCTGAAAAATCAAGGTTTCTGTAATGTATATCTGCTTATCAAATGGAATCACCCACAAGGTCTTTGCTAACGAGATCGTCACAGTTCGAGCTATCCGATCGGACCGAACATTTGTTTTGAGCACTTATACTTTTCGATCTACTTCTGGATGGTGTGCCGCCGAACACTGGGGCAAGTATGGAGAAGCCGATTATCTCCAGCCATCGGGGAATTCTAAAATGATGCCTGTCATTCAGATATCATCCATATTTCGCTCACCTGAGACCGACCTTTGCTTGCTTTTTTCTATCCTAAACGCAAGTGTGGAAAAATTCATATTCTGGATTTTCCTATCATGGACAGAGATGTGGAAAGTCACATTTTGCGTTCGATTGCTAGTTTGGTAAGTAAACCGTTCTAAAGCGCCGTAATGCTATGGATTTGAGCATAGAACACTCCCAACTATTCACCTTAGATGTAAAGTATAAAGGCTGAATAACGTCGTCCAACTTTATCTCGTTTTCTGTCCTTCTCACATATGCAGTATTTACAATCTTGTTCGCTGCGGACGCTTGTAACGCGGAGCCAGAATGTTCTCCACCAATTGTGGAGGTCGGGGGCCACTACAACTGGTGGAGAAAAGTCTGACGCAACGCCAAACTTAGCCCCCTTGAAAGGCCTCAGCGTACAAGTCTGTTGGAGAAGTCGGGTCAGAACATCTAGTGATAGGTGTACATCCGAAAAATACTCGTGAATCGTGGGCAAAAAGAGTGTGGGGCACTGTTATTCTATAGTATCAAAATAATGGCTTCCAGATCCGTTCACGGTGGCCTGGAACTCGAGACAGCAAATACCTGTTTGGACCACTGTTCTGAATTCCAAAATTTGACACGGTTTAGTGGAACCATCAATCGCGTTTCTAGTGCCATGCTGCATTCATTCGGTGTATTGTGGACGAGCGTGTTGAGGAGGTGGTCAACGAGACGTCAGAAGGCGTTACCTTCCCAATCTGTGCTTATTTGGATTCTGTTGATTGGTATGGTTCCTTTAACGACCTAAATGTGAACGAGATGTACGAGATGCTGCTGATTTTTTACAGGAACTTAATTTGCGGCTATGTCGGATAGATAATGACCGTTTGAGGGGACATTTTAGCTTTGAAAGCTTTCACGAAGTCATGAATTATAACATCTTCAGACCTCGGAGAACCTTCCACTAAGCAGAGGTGAAAGCTTTCGAATGTTTTCGTCCTTTTCTGGCATTAATCAAAGTGTCGCAGGACTTTCCTCCCAACCTAATAGTGGGGAGGTCGACACCGCAGCCAATTTCGAAATATGCGCTTGCTCTGAAATAGGTATTGATTTTGCAAAAGCGCGCAGTTGGGAAATTCCTCGCAAGCTTCCATGGACGATCGAAATGTAGAATAATGGAATGACAGATATCCATAACTTCTGAACTTTGGTTACGTGGATGACTTTAATTCTAACCCCTAACTGGTGATCAAAAATTAAAAAAAATAGGAATTGTTGCGTAAATGCAATAACCTGTCAGAATAGTCGGCTCCATGACGCAGATTCAAAACGAACACCGAGAAGCTCACCGACAGCGCTGATATACCCATAATTGCCATTAGGTAGATAGCTATAAAGTTAAAGATACGTACTACGTGGTAGACAGGATGAGCTAGCGCGATTCGGTTCGGTTTGGGAGGGGCACTTTGCACTTCGCAGATCCCTTTGGATTACTCGTCACTCCTTGGTGAGTCCTGTCGCCAAGTGTAAACGAAGCTCATGCTATTTCGGAGCTTTACAGAATTTACACGTTCCCACAAAAGGAACAGGTAGTGATCGATGGAAACCAGCAAAATGCCCCTTTCAAACCGAACTGCGCCGGACGGGGCTCCTGGAGAAATGAGCGTGATTCGCACCGATCAGTGGGATCACTTCCGACGTTTCAGGCATGCTCTCTGCTATGTTGAAGCTGAACACGGAATATGCGAGCAGTACTGTTAGACCAAGGGTGACTTTCTCGCCACTTTCACAAGGCAGAAGAAACTGCATCATCGTGAGGATCTGGAAAACAAATGGTCAAAAATCCTCGTGCTAAGCATGATTGTAGGGGGCCACTCGGCGTCACCATTATGCCACGCCATTTCTGGTTGTTTGCTCCCTCTTATCGAGTAGGAGAGTGAGGTAGACACGATTCCAAAGCTTCAAAATGATCTGACAAAGCAAGGAATGGCGGGGTGAGATATAGCGTAGCATAGTCGTGACTCTCCCACGTGACTCTCCTGTTCCCCTCTCCACCCCCCCATCCAACTACCCAGTTCCCGAGGACTTGTTAACCAAGAGTACACAAAAGGCTAACGCTCGAATTTATACAAATAA
>MU912421.1:33327-49005 GCA_036418165.1 Cooperia oncophora
CTACGAAGACTACCGCGTAGGGAAATAAATTCTCTGCAAAACGGTACAATACTCAATGGCGTTATTTTCCACTCGAAATATCGCGCTGAAGAAGAAAATTTTAAGCCATTGAGTATTGTACCGTTTTGCAGAGAATTTATTTCCCTACACGGTAGTCTTCGTAGTTCTCTCCGAGTTTCTTTATCCACGAATATTTGAGTGATCAAACTGGAGTGTCAGCTCGACGAAATTGAGCATTTTCGACAGCCTCTCTTTTATACCTCTAATTAAAAAGCTGAAACCGCATGGGCCTAGCTACCAAGTATATGGCTAAACCTCTTAGGAGTTGAAATACTTTGAGCCATTTGGAGATTTTAGATTCAACTCCTCAGGCAAGCATCGATCCTCACGCCCTATTCTGTAGCTTACCGAATTCTCTTATTAAGTGAGAATCATGCTAGAGATTGACGGACCGTCAGAGGACATGGAATCCTTCCTAATCATAAATAAATAAATAAATAAATAATAATTAAAGGCAGTTGGCACGATAAATCACCCAAGACGACTAGGATCAATACTCCTGGCAGGATAGGATTCCGCGACCTTGAACAGGCGCTGCATAGCGGTTTCCCCGAGAAGGTGCCCTTATAAGGGCCCTATCAAGCCACAACTTTACGTCCCAAACGCCCGCCACGCCCGCCCGCCCACAAATGGACGACCGTTCCTGACGCTCGTATTCATTCATTTGCTAAGCAAATTATGAAGCGAAGGGATTGGTATGAAGCGGCCGTGATGCTGCATGCATACATGGGTACACATATGCAGCCGTATCTGATTGGTAAGATGCCTACGGGAAACTCGTCCGAAATCGATTTACAAGTCACTGAGAACGGAGGCTTTTTCTTCGCAGGATTTTGACCGTTTCACTCCGTTCTTTCGCCAAGCATCCTCGGTTGATGTTAGACCTTCGAAAATAAGTGGGTAGGTTCTGCAGACAGTTTTTCCCCTAAAAGGCCCCCACGCAATGCTCTTTGACAAGGTCCGTATTCCCACTAGACAGCTTGAACCAACTTCGAGCTGTCATAAAACGCGTCTTTCTTCGCTCTATATACCCCAAGATTTGAGCTTCTTCCGAAGACTGGGAGCCGAGATAAAATCCGAAAGTAGTTGTCGAAAGCTCACATTTGGGCTGACTCTAATTTCCTTTTCAATCTATCGGCGAACCCAGGCGATCCGACTGGCCCCGCCCATCTGTAGAAAGTTTAAGCGGAATACCCGCTTTGTATGCACATTCCTCTTCACTTCGCGGCCCACAGTAAGAAACAGGAGCGCTGAGCCCCTCATAATTAGAAGCCTTGACGTCTCCCTTAGTTGCCCCATCCCACCAGAACTGAAAGGAAGTTTCCTGTCGAGTTCTATGTTTCTGTTTGTTTTTTCGGTTTTCTTTTGCACCGTGTTTTCCGCTCTTTTTCTCGTTGCCAGGGTAATGGTATTGGACGACATGAAGAAGAAAGTATGGCGCTAGAGGTGGCAGTATATCGCTTTCCTGCTATGAAACGAGCAGGTTCGGAGAACTCGTCTGCAGTGGCTGCCAGATTTACTTATGGTGTTCTCGATGGCTTGTTTTCGCTTCTTTCCTCCCTGAGGATATATTCAGCGACTATGGGTTTGTATTAGTTTGGCCCATGAGCAATGGCGTTTTGTTTGTCGCGCAGAAATTCTCGTGAGGAAAATAACAGTCGTTTCCAATATGTTCTAAACTTCTTGCTAGAATTTTCTGCTCTACAAGATATTTTGATGTCTCCCTTCTGTTTCGTGATTTCTGCCAATTTTTGCTTCACCAGCCAAATCGCCGGCGAAGCCAGGCGATCTTCCTTGTGCGTGTGAAGGGAGTATTCCGGAGATTGAGAGCCACAGCACTTCCACATGGATTTATGTCCAGAGTCACTCAAGCGCATGGACTGTTTCAAGTAAGACTGAGGATCGAAGAAAGTCCACTGAGCTATGCGCGCTCTACCCTCACAGCACGCGACGCACCGACCGCAGATATAGGAAAGATACATCAAGCGCTCATAAGGTAGGAAGGTCGCAGTCGAGAGACACATCCCCTGGGGGGTGGCTGTAACGACAGAGCTAATCTTCTGTGCCGTGATGCTAGACCCTCATGATCGTACAGCTGTTCATTTAATAACCCTTCAACACTAAATTCTTTGGTACGGTGGTCGCCATCGATTAGTAAAAAGTGCGGTCTTGAGGCCTCGGCACACGCCGATCCATCACTGATTGGAAAGCTCTTTAGGCCACGGAACCTCCTTCATGGAATACGTAAAACACCTGGGCCAGCATCGTCGTCAACTGGAAATCGTCCAAGACGACTTAGACTAGAGGCGAAAAATGTATGATGTTCATTTTTTGTATTCTGTTTTGCTTTCTTTGTAATGCCCTTTCAGACGAATGCATCCTAATTCCCGGAAAGAAAACGATTCGTCGTAATTTTGATTAGAGATCAAGTAATAAAGTTGTTTTAGAAAGTTCTCGCAATCAAGTAATACGGGTAGGGGCTGGTTCCTTCATGAACCAGCAGCTGATAGGTAAAGGTGACGGAAAGAAACTTTGAACATCATGATTAAGATCCGTCCCTGAGAGCCATACACCTTATTGTACGAGTTATCCGGACTTGCTATAAGCTTGACACCCGGCCTCTGTGTAATCCGTGGATCACAGATCTTAATCAGATTTTTGCAAAATGCCATTTTGTGCCGAAATTGATTGGCCATTTGGCCAAAATGGGAGGGGGGGGTCGTAATTAGGCTGAGAAAAGTTTGTTTCCAAAGTTGACTTTTCTTGTTTCACGGCACGAACGTTTACAAGAGGGTAGAGTCGTATTCCCCTCTTGACGTTCTGGAGAAGTTTGCCTGAGTTTCGTGATTTTCGCTGTTTTATCTGTACTATATACCCCCCCCCCCTACTATTTTCTTGTAAAATGAGAGGTACAAAGTACACAAGACTCATGCTCCTGGCCATCCATTCCGAGTGATGAAAGTGGAGGACCGTTGAACTTGATCTGAAGTGGGTGTCCTGTGGCAAGAGCTTCTTGTGCTTCAGAGCCATAAAGAGTGCGTCCTTAGTGGCATTTCTGAGCGTAGATGACGTCCATATCTGTGACGCTCTCTCTCACCGGTTTGGAAACAGCCGACGATTGGGAGAGCAGGTCGCTCTGATGCAACACAGCAAGACAACAAAAACATAATGAAACCACCTCAAAAAAGATAACCAATAACCACATCGAGATGAATAACTACAGTCAAGACGGTATCCAACATCGCTTCCATAACATCGTGTATCAACACCTATGTACACTGAAGTTGAATGTCATATTCGAACAGAAGAGAAGTGATTGAGGTAGCATGCAGAAAGTAGAAGGAATCAGAAAGGAGGAGCTGTGAGAAAAGGTCTAATACTAAAAGAATTGATTGATGGGCAAAACACTTGACCGCGGGAATGGTCTTTAGATTATTTCAAAGATCCAGACCTTTTCCTTTTGTGGTTGTTAGTGCATTTTAACGAATCTCTGCAGAAATGTAGAATATTCCTGACACAATCGAATGATTACCTAACAATGTTTAGTATATTTGTTATTGCACCAAAAGCTGCAGTTTATTTGGGAAGTCTCTGTTTATTATTTAAGCGTTCCGGCGATGTATACCTAATGCAGTATACAGGGGGGCAAAAAAAGTCACTTTGCTTCATTGACTTTCGAGGCGCTATAAGTTACACTTTATTGAATTCTGATCGGACATTTCTACCACCATATTAAAGAGCATATTAAATACTATTATGACACTCCGCCACAGCCTTCTGGACGAGCGCCATCGAGAGATTCTGGCACGCGACCGCGATGTGGTGCCTGAGATCAGCGAGATAGTCGATTTCTACCGTAGACCACCCTATTGAACTCCGCCCGAACCGGGTAATTGAGGGGATTCAGGTCAGGTGACCTACTTGGATATTCCATCTTCTTTAGGTACTCAGCCCCCTTCCATTCCAAGTAGGCGAGAGTTTCTCCAATGCCCTTCGATTCCATGTGGTGGCACCCAATGCTGTAGCAGTACAAAGTTTCCAAGAAGGTACGGGCGACGACATGTGAGGAGGATATTCTTCACGAGTTGCTCGATGTAACCGCCAGCGCTCACCTTCAGTCCGGGGTCCACGAAGAAAATATTGGTCTTTCCATTCCAGGTACGTCCGGTCCATACCATCAACCCGCGCCTTGGCGACTGTGGTGAAGATGATGTCCTAGACCGTGGCGACGTTGTCGGAGCTGCTCGATGTTGGAGGTCTTCCAGATCGAGAGTACTGGTCTCCAGGTAGCTATCCATGGGTGACTCCATACTAGAAGTTTCGCAGCTGTTTGGAGGTGACATGAATTCCAAAGGTCTTCTCCAGTCAGGCTGCGACTGGAGATGACTTCATATTTTGGTGTACATGAAGGTGATGGGCGAGAGCCAGCTCCTGCTTATCGAGGAACGTCTTGTGCCAGCTCCTGCTTATCGAGGAAGATCTTGGGTATCTTCCGCCCTGGTACTCGCACACGCGTCTTCTGTCTAGGCTGCCGAATACTTTGCTGATATGTGACTAAGTCGAAGTGAGTTTTTTGCCCCCCCCCCCTGTAATGTGTACATGTGACATCGCACTGAGCGTAACCTCCAGTTGAGAATCGTAGCGGTCCTTTATAGGTACCGTAGAGAGGGGGAAGTAAGTGTCTTTCATCTATTTCTAAGGGTGAAGAGCGTAAGGGTGTACATGGAGATTCTGCTATGGTTCTTTTTTCATTTTGAACCTCTTCTGACAAGCAGGTGTGTGGTTAGGTGTGAAGAGACGACACAGGAAAATCGGAATACAAATGGAAACACTTCTGAATACGAATTTTTCACAGCATTTAGCTGGCACTTTGCTGTGGATGTTCGCGATCTCTACAGTCTTGAACCCTGCGAACGGTTGGGCATGCGAAGAGGAGCGACTTGGAACGCTGCGTTACAGCCTTTCCTCCCATTTTCCCACAGAACCCACATTTGTCATTGGAGGGGAAGGGCTACATGCAGCGTTCCAATCCATGCCCCATCACATGCCTGATCGTTTGCAGGGATCATGACCGTACGTGTCGCTCTATCGTTTCGCGCTTTGCATCCTCAGGTGACTGACATGAGTCCGCAGAAGTGCCACCCTCTCCCGCCCAAAAGTGGACGGAATTGAGGCGGGAGGATACCTACGCGCATGGAACGAATTGTCATAGAAGGTGAGTGTACAGACCGTCTTAGAGAGAACACTTACACTCACAAGTACATTCCCAAAGGCTCGTTACGGCTCCACGATAATTTCTATCATGTGGATTCCCTATCCACAAGAATTGTTGGGGCTCGAATAAAGAAAATCTATTTAGTGCCCTGGCTGCCAGCAGGATAGAGTAGCAATATTCTACTCTACTCTACTACAAATCGAAAAGCGGAATTAATAGCTGTGCTCTGTTGGAAATGATCGGAATAGCATTTCGGTAAGGAGAAGTTTTTTTTACCGTTTTAAAAATGAACGGCGCTATCTTTCGACCTGACCATAATCGCTAGCTTCCTTGGCTTGGCCTGTGGAGAACTTCAGCAGTTTGCTCCTCTCTGTGATTTCGTCCAATAATTATACTCAGTGACCCGTACCACACTGCGTCCCAAAAGTAATGAGTTTCACTCATGACATCTCACAATATCCCTCCCTACACGACGTTTTCAAAAAAGCCTCTAGGTATAAAATGTGGTAATTACCAGTACCAATTTGCATGCCAACTCCGAGAACTGACTTTCTCCCGGAATATGAAGCAACTTTCAAATTCTTATTTTTGAAAATTTCTCATCTGACAATGTCCCACAAGTAATACTTCCAACTAATATTTTCCCATTGCGTAAATCATTTTTAATCTAGGGTAAACTTCTCATCATCACTACCTTTGACCCTTTTCCAGGTTATGGCGAGAGGGCTTTCACTGTCTGACTTCGAAAAGGGGCAGATTATCGCAAAGAAGGCTCAAGGACTGTCGAACCGTCAAATCGCAAGAGAGTTGGGCCGCAGTCATTATGTTATCAATCATTTTGTCAGGGATCCCGCAGGAATATGGAATCAGGAAGAGTTCTGGGCGTCCTCCTTTGCTGTCTGAACGAGATAAACGTCGTATCCTGAAAGAAGCGTCCAACTCCACGATGTCATGCAGGGAAATAAAGTCCCCGCCCCCCCCCCACCCCTCATGCGTGCTCGAAAAGTCCGAAGTTCATGCCTGAGAGAGTATAATAAGGAGGCACCGTTCCTGACAGAACGTCATCGCGAAAACCGACTTGCTTTTGCTAGAAGATGCTGCCGAACCGACTGGAGCAAGGTTAGCTTTCGGCTGCGGTGCCCCTCTGCTTGTCTTTTCAGTTTTTTTTCTTTAGGTCGTGTTTTCCGATGAGAAGAAATTCAACTGCGATGGCCCAGATGGAAATCGATTTTACTGGCACGATCTGAGGAAAGATAAGCTCAATTTTTCGAGGCGGAACTTCAGAGGGGGTGGTGTCATGGTCTGGGCTGCGATCGCATCAACGGGACGTTTGAAGCTGTGCTTCGTATCGAAGAAAATGAACTCTTCCGACTACGTAGAGGTAATGCGACGAGGTCTGCTACCTTTCTGGCGAAGGATACGGCATGAAAGTCCTGGTGCCCATTTCGTGGCAAGACAATGCGCCATCCATTCAGCGGAGCACTCGAGCGTGGTTCAGCCGTCATCAAAAATCACTCTTTGCCCTGGCCAGCGAATAGCCCAGACCTAAACCCCATCGAGAATGTTTGGGGCTTCATGGTACGCAGGATATACGCGCACAATGCGCGATTCGAAAATGTCCGTTCGCTCAAGGAGGCTATCATTGATGCATGGCACCATGTCGACAAAACTTATAGACCACCTCTATTCGAGCATGGACAACCGCATTTTCGAACTTATTCGAAAGAATGGGGCTGCAATAGATTATTGAAATGACGATTTATTAAATTTGTTGTACACTTGTTGTTTTCTGAATCGATTCGTTTAGTGGAAGTATACTTGTGGACATTGTCAGAGTGAGAAATTTTCAAAAAATAAAGAAAGTTGAATTGCTCTGGAAAGTCAGTCTCTGGAGATTGGCGTGCAAATTGGTAGCTGTAATTACCTACATTTTTTGTTTTTACACCTAAAGGCTTTTTTTGAAAACGTCGTGTAGGGAGGGATGTTGTGAGATTTATGGGTGGAAGTATACTTTTGGGACGCAGTGTATATGTCGAACGTGCAAGGTTACATTTGGTGTGAGCGACTGGGCCAAGTAGCAGTTCCTTCTTCTTTTCTCTCAGGAAGACTTTTTTCTGGTTAGCCCCATACACTTTCTGACTCTTAGTATATCTCTGTTCTATCTCTCTGTGCTACACAGTTTTGCAGCGAGAGCAAGCGAGTTCAATCTTTCACGCTATCGCTTAGCGCGCTTCACGATGTGATGAGAGTTTTCCAAAATGAAGTCAAGGAGAGCGACAGTGCTCTGGAAGAACAGGCTATCTCTTCTCTGCACTTGAGTCGTATGTCAACTTTTCTCCAGACTATTTTGTATTTCTTAAAAATTGTGTAGGTGGGTAAACATCCCTATCTACAACCTGAGGCCATAGCTGCTGGTGACTTTTAAAGGACATGTTTGGAGCGTCTGGTGCTGACTACGTGAAACAATACATGCTGATGGCAGCATTGTGATGAGGGAGAGTACAGTCCTCATCATTGCGGACCGGGCGTGTCAGCCAGTATGAGTGTGCACACTGTTGAAGCCGTTCTCAGCCTTTTTGTTGAAACGCGTATGCGACAAAAAGTGGTAGAAAACGAGTAATACGAAGGATATAATACAGTAATGTCACTTGCCCGCTTCAACAACTGGTGCAGAACGACTTTGGCCCGCGCCAAACGCAGCCGCACTGAACCGCCCCGACAGTACGTAATGATGAGGACTGTACACTATTAGTCGGACCCAGAAAGAATTATTTATTGTGTAATACGAGTTACTTCTTCAATAGTCTTCAATATACAGTACATGTTTGGGGAACCTGGATGGTGTCGACGAATGAGACGGGATAGTGCTTAAGGTCGAGGACGTTGTTGCGGACTTTGTGAAGAAGCTGGCGTGTTTCACGAGACGAGCGAGGGAGGCAAGTGAAGCGAACCTTCTTGTCAATCACCTCATCCATTTCCTTGTTCTTACGGCACATGCGAACTGGTTCAAGTGAGAAGCAGACACGGTGAGTGAATTCGATCACGTGGGTCTTCTCCAGCATTTCTACAAGAGTGAGCGAAACTTCCTCGTTGAACAGAACCTTATTCAGCAATTCACCTTACCTTCGTCTTTGTCTTCCATTCTATCTTCGCTTTTGTATTTGTAGGTACGTTTTCTGCCGTTGCGATCGTCATCACCCTCGAGGAAGTCGAGCCAGTCCTCGTCGTTCTCCTCACTCTCCTCGCGCTTCTCCATTCTGTAGTGCTTCTTCTCACGTGGAAGATCCTTCTCAACATCGCACTGAAATTTAAAGGGGAGCCGTTTCTAATTCAAGGACAACACATTCTGTGGAGCTCAATTTGTTACTCACCTGGTCCTTTAGGATGTACGAATGGTGGAATTCCATGATGTCGTCGGTGTATTCCTTCCTTGGAGTGAGAAACTCGTTGTCTTTCTGGAAGGAAGGAAAAAATATTTCAATGAACTCAATTTTGAAAGATTTGTGTCAGTTGTACCTCCTCGTCGAAGTGCCCGCAGAGGCCGCATTGTCTCTCAGTCATGTGTTTGCCCATGTAGACCTTGACGTTGTAGCCATCGAAATGAACCATAAGGTCCTCCAGTCTTACGCGGACCATGTCGTCTTCAATCATCTCGATGCTGGAGTTCAAACATCCATAATGTGACTATACCCTCCACTACGAGTATGTGACGGTAGGATCACGCGGCGTCGCGCGCGACAGCTGCGATTGGTTGCAATCGAGACAAGCTCTTGATGGGTTTTGTTGACATTTGGCTGCTATTTTTTCAGCAGGGCCGTCCGTCGAATCGCGACAATAGAGCAGTGAATACATCCTCTAGAAAGTTCGTGGCCTCAAACACCGTGACAGTTGAATGATTAGGGATGAGCAGGTAAGCCGAAATAACTTGGGAGCAGGATCGTGTGCAGGTGTTATCTGCACCATAATTAATCACTCCAATTTGCAAATAATACAAAATCTTACGTAATGACAATCGATATCCTACCAGAGTGAGGACCCTGGCCGAAACCCGATGAGTTTAACACGAGCGCTCCATTGCGAGCACGCGGTGTTCGCGTATAGCCGCGCACGCGACGCCGCGTGGTCATAAAGACCATCTCCCCTCATCCACACATTCTTACTTATATTTCTCCAGTTCCTCCTTGTTGATCTTCTCGTCGTCAATGGAGACCTTGAGTCTGTTGTCAACTATTTCGACAATAATGACCTGCTCGCGCTCGTTGATGATCTTCAGCTTCTGTAAGACTATCACGTCAGAATGAACTAGTGAAGAATGTAACGTTAAACGAAGCTCAACATGCCTTAATGTCAGAATCCTTTTCAATCTTCTTGACCATGACGACAAAACGAGGCTCTTCTGAGCAATCCTTGGCGATGACCGAGTAGCACTTGGTAAGAGGAGCGCGGAAAATGACGTCATCGAAGGTCCTGACTTTGGTATTTTTCACCTCACACACAGGTTCGTTCACTTCATAACGAATATCGCGGAGTGTTCTTTTGGCGATATTGGGGAGGTAAAGCTGGGGAACAACGAGGTCCACCACCTCCATGCGCTCGTAGGGGGTCTCCAGCATAACATTAACGAGCTCGCGGGTGATGGGGTCGACTCGCACCTTCAGGAAGAGTCTGTCGTTGTCACGGTTGAGCTTGGTGACCTTGCTATGCCAGAAAGTATAGCCCTTCACATAGTTGTAGATACGCTCAAAGAGGTTTTTCATGTATGGAGTAAGCTCGTAATCAACAATGACCTTTGAGCTGGTTCAGGCGCGAAGCCTTAAGTAGAAGATCGTATGCGGTAAGACCCTCGTGTTTCTTGTCGACCAGCTTCAGCCATTTCTTCTGCTCCTTGTTCTGCTCCAGTTGGATCTTCATCTTGAGCTCGTTCTTCTCCTCAGCTCCCCACTTCATCTCAACAAGTCCCTGAACTTCGCGATGGATCTGGTTCTTGAGCTCCACCAGGGACTTTGGCATCTTTGGCAGAAACGCGAATTGCATGTGCATCATGAACTTCCATTCATGGCGTTCATCACCGATGGGAGAGCGCTTGCCTTCCACTGGTGTTCTTGCAGTAGCGGAGTTCTTCGTCGCAAATAGTAGTGATTTCAACATTTCCGTACTGCTCCACATTCGAGTCAACGGCTTCGATTTTCATAAGCAGACGGTGTCTGTGGCCGTCCCTCCTCTCGATGTCGCGAAGGTGTCTGTGGAAGTTCTCGCGACGATCTCTCTCTTCGTAGGACTCATACTCGTTTTTCTCAACTTCAAATTCTTTCTCGACGAGGTGAGTGAAGTCGACTTTGTCAAGGCGGACCTTCTCAATTCTTTCACTGTTCAAGAAGAGGCGGATCTTCTTCGGTGCCTCACGGGTTGGAATTACAATGAATTCCCAGTCATGCTCACCGAGAAGGAGGTTGCGCATATTCCAGTTACGGAGCCAGTTTCCACGAAGAACAGTCTTCAGTCCCCAGATGTTGTACACCATTTCCTTCTCGGTGTTGAGTTGCCTCCACTTGGGCAGGACAATGGTTCTCAATTCCGTCTCACCAAACGACTTCTGTCCGCTGAGGAATCGGAAGAAGGTCATTGGTCGCGAGGTGTAACGCACAAGAGTCTTCTCCTCAGTAGGGATGTTGAACGTCTTTGTAATTTCAAATCCATTTCTGTAATTGATTTCCATGTCAACGTCGATAGGGAGATGAGCCTCAAGAGATCGCATGATTCTCACTCCCTGTTCGAGGAGTGGATTCCACAGGCGCATCTCGCAAAGCTGGGTGGTAACAATTGACGGCACAGTGTTGAGACGGAAACGGAGCCCAGTTGGTATCATTTCCACGGTGAACTCTCCTTCAGCAGACACGACAGTCGGCAGTTTGCACTTCATGATGAGAGGCAGACCAAGGGTGGTCGGGGTCTTCCTGATGACCTCATGAAGGAATGTGAAGCCGTTAAGCTGGAACTCACGTTCGCGGTTGAAGAAGCGATCAATTTCTGTTCTCTCGAGTCTTCCATTTCTGATGAACTTTTCAACCAGCTCATCGATGATCTTCTCGTCAATCGGGAGAACAGCGTAGTCCATGTCCTTACGGCGGATGTAGAGCATGGCGTATGGAGTTCTGTCATCAACGACACGTGGTCGAATGTCAAGCTTCTTGGCGATGTCCTTCAGAAGGGTCAGTGATTCGCGAATGCGGCGTCCGCGCACCACAGTGTTCGTGGTCTTTTCCATCTTCATCAACTTCTGGGTCAACTTGTTCAAGATCTTCTCGATGTTCTGCTGACTGATTCCGAACTGGAAGAAGTACTTGCTCCACATTCCTGAGAGAACCGTGTCAAGCTTGACCATCAACTCCTTGGGCCAGACAGTATTCTTTCCGAAGATGGTGGCAAAATCAACGTTGACACCGGTCATGATCTCTTCCTTGAACAAGGGCAGATACTTGTAAGTGCTAGTAAAGCCACGTTCTCTTCGCTGGTAGCGAGTCATGGTCAGGAGTGGAAGAATTTCGGCGGCCAGCTTCTTATAACAGACGTGAGTCGACTTAACAAATGAGTGTAGCAGGTCATAGGTGAAAGCAGCAACCTGCTGGTTTGGCTCACGCTCCATGGTCGAAATGATCTGAGTGATGATAGGCTGGCGAGGCAGGGTGTGCATTATACGGACAAGAGCAGGCCATTCTGAGCTCTGGCTCCTCGGCGCGGCTCTTGTAGACCGGCATGAGAATGGATTGGATCTTGCGTGGCATCACGTCCTTCAGAAGACGCAGAGCATCAATAGCTTCCATGCGGACAGGCAACTCCTCACGCTTATTCAGAATGATCTTCTCTAACTCGTAGACTGACAGGTCGATTCCCGCGTTAGCCAGAGACTTGAGAATGAGCACCTTTTCGTAGATGGTGTCAGCCTTCTCGTACACCTTCATCATGATGTCAAGATACCTGCGCTTCAATTCACGACGATCTTCCTTAACAAAAGTTTTGTCCATGGTTCTTCCGAACAACTCCTCGCATAACAGATCCAATGGTAAGCCAAATAGTTTGGCGGACGACAGGAGAGCGCTGAACAACGTCGGTTTCGGTGAAGCGGACAAGTTCGTCGACGATATTCGGCGATGGGTATGGGCGTCTCCTGGATAATCTTGAGCAGGTGCACAATCCTGTGAATCTTGAAGTGTTTTGTCTCTATGTGACGGAAAAGATGGCTGATGGTGTTCTTGGTTCCAGCAATAGCCAGCGAATGTTCAATCATGCTCTTCAGGCGCTCATCAACGTTCATGTAGATCTCAGTGTGAAGGTTAGACAGCTCATCCAAGGAAAGCATGCGGAACAAAGAAACGAGGCGAGAAAGGAGGTGAGTGGTCTCGTGCTTGTTCTCCTTCATTTTCTTCATCTCATCGATGACAGTGCTGATGGCTTCCATCTTGTCCTTGACAGGTTCATAAGGCAGAACCTCAGCGTCATCTCCATACATGAAGAAGCGTTCAATCTGCTTCTCAACTTCGTTGTTGTAGATCAGCGTCTCCTTCTTGCCGTTAACCCATTCAAACTCTCGCCTGATTTTCTTGACGTCTTCCAGGATCAGTCTGGTGCAAATCTCGGTCTTCATGATCGCCTCGTTGTTGATAGTGATGGTATACTGAGAGCGGACTTCAACCTTCTTGAGTTCATCCTTTTCAATGAAGGTAGGTGTAGACAGTGCTTGGCTCAAGGATATCCTTCTCTTTGCATTCTGGGCACTCAGTCAGATAGCGGAAGTTATACTTAGGCCTCTGGGCGGCGAGTACACTTGTCGAAGTTCACGGACTTGGTGACCTCAGTGACGAAGTCGTTCTTCTTGAGAACGGTGTAAGCAACGTCGCAGTCTCCTTCAATAGTTCTCTCGTTGACTGTGAAATAGTCATTGTCGCGTTCAACCTCGTATATCTCCATCTTTGGCTCATCAGTGCGTCCAGTCTTGTGGAGGTTGAGCTGGAGCATGTTGATGACGGAGCGCTTCACATTAGTTGACCAGGTTTCGTCCTTGTCGGAGAAGATCAAATCCGAAACCATGCCGCTCTTGTAGACGAAACGAACGGGCATCTCAAGAAGTTCCATGTGTTCCCTCGAGATGGTGCGCATCTTCAAATCGTCAATCGGCTTGAAAAGCTCCTTGCGATCGTCTTCTCCAGTGGCGAAGCGAACATCTCTCAGCTTGAGAATAGCATGGTGATCGTCACGGATCTGGACATGGACCATAGCATGGATGCGAGAAACGGTAGTGTCAGTTGGGAGCGGGATTCCAGAGTGGACATCGCCTTCAAATCGGAAGACGTACTCATTCCGTGGCTTCAGAGGAAACAAGTCCAGTGAATGGTGGACGGCGAGGGCCACACCCAGAAGGGCTAGGAGGGCAAACCTCATGATTGAGTGCCTCCAAGTGGGCTAGCGCAGCTTTTATTTACTCGCTTATCAGATATTATCTAGTAACTGACATATGTCCTGGAGTGCTCAACAAAAACCTCTATGACATGTGGTCATGCAATGTATTGATTGTGTACTTTGGCTCCTTATTTCAAGGAAATGATTGTATGAAGGAGAAAGGGAGGAGGAAAATTTCCGAGAAGAAAAGAAGTTTTGGGCTTCATGCAACTATTACTACCCAATCTTCCAGAATCAGGCCATTTCTTACCAACATTCTTTTACGATGGCAGATTTGGCTCAAAAGTTTCTTCCAGGGGTGAATCGACCTCCTGAACACAAATATCACATCTGCTTAGCCTGCAAATGCCTGGCTCTCGCCAAAGCGCCGCGCCGAAAAGCCTTGTCAAATTTAAAAAGATGTCGTCAGAGGTAGGTTAACCTCCAACATAAAATCACATCCGCTTGGGCTGAAACCGCCTGGCCCCCGCCCCGCAACCACCGGCGCCCAGGTACCTTTTGTCGCCAACATCGATGAAAATTTCAAATGGGGATTGCTGGAAATCCTGATTACGAGTATGACATTCTTTGTTGGCGTCGACGGTAATAGAGGACCCCAGGATTTGCGCTTTGCCAAGGCTGAGCCTAACCTGAATGCAAACACTTCTTTTCCTACTACGTGGCGTTGATGTCAAAAAAGTGAATGTCATATACATGATCAGACATCAAACAGCACTATTATGCAGTTTTTTGCCTGTGAAAAGGGTATGACCCCAAATTGGCGCCTAATGACGCCAAATGGGGCTATGGCTAGAACTGCTTGTCATGCTCGTGATCAGGGCCTGAAAACCGTAAAAAGCGATTTCGGTGAGAAAAGTGGTGGCACCAATTCGGCGTCTAGTGATGCCAGTTGGTGGCAGCGTCAAAAAATGTAATATTTGCGGTCAGAATATCCAGTAAGTAAAAGTTTCAGTAGGATTTTCTTTTCTCCACTCTTGGTAGTTGTCCAGTATCACTTTCTGAAAGGTATGTTTATTAAGCCTCCCACGATAGATGAGATTCTTTCAAAACTGTTTACAAGATTACTCATCAACTTCGTGCGTCATATGTGAACATTGGGCCACATGTTTTTCATTACTACACCTTGTTCTCATATGGATTATGTGATTATGCGAGTGATGTGACCTGTGACGATAGGCTCCACCTCTTTCAACCCCTCCTCTATCGTCCACCTTTCCCCCTCGTCTCAGTCCTCATCAGCTGTCGCGGGACTCTTTGTCCTCTCTGCAAATATGCTAGTAGCCACAACATGGGTCTCCCACATCGAAAACCGCTGTGTTTGCGAATTATCCGCATTTAAGTGACGATATTCACATGTTTTTCTGAAGAATACCATTCAAAACAATTTAACTTTCTCCAGTAGAGTAGTATTGTAACAACTGAACCCTTTCATTGACAGCTCTTTAATTTCCGTCGTCTCTATGCTTACTGTGGCGCCGTTTTGAGTGACGGGTTCGCTATGTTCAACTGTTTATTACAGAGTAACGGAATGATATCGAGTGCTGTCATCTTTGCAGCAGCCGCAATCGTCGTGTGCTCATCACACGGTGGAGTTCGGAACCGTAAGTGCATCCAGTTCTTTTGTGACTCTCCGAAACGAGGGGGAAGCCCTGCGAAAGGAGAAAGAAATCCACCCAGCCTCACCAGTGGCAATGTCAACGGGCAAAAATTAACATAAATAAGGTCGCGGGATAAGGAGGAGGGTAATTCCAAATCTCATAGCTGTGCCACTACACCTGTGAAGTTAGTAAAATAATGATGTGATGCTCAATGAAATACTTGTCGGCCCTGAAACAGATACATAATGGGTATCTTGACATTTGAGTCTAGCCATGGAACTCCCAGTCTGGCCCGAAAGTATTTCTGTAAATTTTCCGGGTTTCACTGTATGTGTGTACCTCGGCTTGCTG
>MU912421.1:50779-67612 GCA_036418165.1 Cooperia oncophora
TTTTCGCGAAAAGTGGAAAAGTGGTAGGAAGTTGGGAAAATCGGAGAAGTGGTAGGCAGCATCGACGGTCGTGTTTTTCAGGAACTGATCATAACTCACTCATAGACTCATAGAAAGGCACGCCATCGCTGATCATCATCATCAGCGATGGCCTGCCTTTCTATGAGTTTTTTCTTGGTTTTCAAAGTCTTCAGATCTTCTTCGGGAACAGACAGTCTTCTTCGAGAACAGACTGCTTGTGCCTGCCAGTTGCAGTTCTCTCGCATGCACCGTTAGGCAGCGTTCAGACTTCGTGACGGCAGTGCTGGGTTGCGTGGTCAACACGATCGATGCAGTTGAAAGCATGCGCATCGATCGCGTCGAACGCGCGATTGAAGCGCTGCCGTCGCGAAGTCTGAACGCTGCCTTAGTCTGAACTCCCCATCATACCATGAGCGCCATACGGCAGGTATTTGACAGGTAATGGTTAATGACCCTGTTCATGGTAGTGTCCCATTCCGTGAAGAAAGATTAAACATGAGGGTGACCATCATCTCTGGAATGCGCCACGCAGTAAACTTTCGTTCGGAATGTTCGCGACAAGCGAGAGCAATTTAGCCTATACAATGACTGCTTGGTCGAGCGTGCATTTCACAGTGCTTTTCTTCGCTGACTAGTACCTTTAAAGGGTGGAAGGCTCAGTAGGGTTACCCAAGAGGCAAGGTGGGGATTGACCACCGTACCATGGCTCCATGGGAAGCGATTCCGCTTTCCTCCACACCGGCCTCTCCCTTATCCAATAGCCACCCACAAAATTAAATAAAAGGGTCCATTATATTCACTTAGATACCTACTAAATGGCCTGCTGTATTGAATATCGTGCAAAATATTGGAAGCGTCAGCCTGTAGGTCATAATTATTGGGGTCAGATTTCTTCATCGCTACACTACCGGCAGTGGCTGACTTGGGACTACGGGGCTGTGTGTAATGTTCTTACGCTTTCGACCTCGAATTTCAATATTTCAGCTTGAATAGGACCTAATCAGTCTGAATAAGAACGATTACTATCAAAACACTCCAGCCAACAAGAGACAGGATTGTTTATCCCGCTTACATAGAATACCATAGATCTAGACGCGATGAAATCGCTTAATTCCATGGAATCACTTCGGCTTCTGAAGGAACAGTTCTTGAAGAAGATTTGAAAATTACTGAAGAGGTGGTCTCGGTGTGGGCTAGATCTGGTGAATATAGTGGGTGCGGGGAAGTTTCATAGCCAAATCGTTCAAATTCCTATAGTGAATCAAGCGAACTGAGGTGGAACCTTGTCATGGAATAGGCCCCTTCCTCTTGTCTAGCGCCTGGTTCCTTTGCTGAGGTTTACGGTGAAATTTAGACCGTCTCTCGGCAGGACTGTCAAGCTTCAACCATTTGGTCCGAATCCTTGAAGCTGTGATAGACCAGGTCAGCCGCAGAACACCAAACTGCCATCATAATCCTTTCGAATGAAAGTACTTCTATAATAAATCCACTTTAGTTTCATTTTTTTATAAAGTTTCGGTGCTTATAGAGACAGTAACAGTCTATTAGACAATACTGCGTACTCACTCCACGATTATCACAAGGGTTCTGAGTTATGGGTCAAAGTTTTGACCCATGGCAAAGTTTGGGCCCACACCTCACCCGGCTGGTGTGAGGTAGACGTTCAAAACCCGCATGTGTCAAGACTTTTGCCCATAATTCAGCATTCTTGTGGTAGCTTTAAAGCGCGATTGTGTTGAGCAACAGTCACCATAAAGATCCGACTGAAGCCAAGTGGGTTTTTTTGCAGAGCATTCGATCCTGCCGATCTGCCAAATGACTGGGCCGGTGATGGAATGTACAAACGTGTGAATGCCCTCAAACGTAAGGATCCAAACCTAAAGACACTGCTCTCTATTGGTGGATGGAGTTTTGGTACACGATTGTTTAAGGCAAGTTTTATGTCAAGTTCAAGTAACATTTTTTTTACAAAAAGTTTTTGCCTGAAAAAACTCGCAGCTTGTAGATTTTTTGAAGACGGTAACGACTTACCTTATAGTAAAGCATTACCGCCTTGTGATTTACCTTCTCCCGAAGAATAAGTTTTTTTTTTCATTTCACCGAGTCAGACACACTACCATGAGCAAAAGTTTCGGCTCAGGCAGTTCGGTTTGATGGGGGCATTCTGGTGCTTCCCACCGATCTCAATGCCTCCTTTGAGCCTTAAAATTCTTGTGAAGCTACGCAACAGTATGAACTTCTCTGACAATCCGTGATCTACAGGTCCTACCGAGATGACCTATGGCCAGCTAGATGGGGACAAAAGAAACAAGGGACTAGCAAACAACAGCCAGACGTCAACAGGGACTAGCAAAGAATTAGCAAGAAGCAGAATGTTCCCCCCCCGACCCAGCGCCACAAAGCGTGTGCAGTCATAGGAAACAAGTTTGAAGTCTCCAGGAGTACACTACTAACAGGCTCAAACTCATTGGCTTCACAGTATCCAAACTGTCGTTCCTGGATGTACCAGTAAGATCGTTTCGCTTTTGTAGGATATGGCAGAGACTCCCGTGCGACGAAAGGTCTTTATCAATTCCGCGATCGCCTTTGTTCGTCAATGGGACTTTGATGGGATCGATATCGATTGGGAGTATCCTTCTGGACCGTCTGACGTCAGGAACTACGCCAGCTTTATCTCGGTGACTATTTTAAAACGAGATTTAGATTTTGCTAAGCCTGGACGGCTCCTGCCAGTTTCGCTGAGCAAAAGTGGTCCTTAGAGCACTGGTTGGTTGGAGTTCGAGCAGAAGCGTCCGAGCAGAGCCAATCAGTCCCCTACAGCTTCTCAGTCTATATTTGTCCACTGCAGGAGCTCAGCGAAGCTTGTGCTGCAGAAGCGGCATCATCTCAGAAGCCTCGTCTACTCGTCACTGCTGCAGTATCTGCTGGAGAAAGTACTATCGATGCTGGATATGACGTGCCAGCCGTTGCCGAGTTGGTTACTGCTAATGCTCTACTGCATTCGATCTTTTGTATGGATGAACCGTTTTTTCAGCCACCTGGATTTCATCCTTCTCATGAACTATGACTTCCACGGAGCATGGAGTACAGAGACCGGTTTTAATTCGCCTCTCTATGCGAGAGAAGATATGAGGGAATCGGAAAAAGTTTGGAACATCGTGAGTACTTCCCAATATTGAAACTTTCTGTTGATTATTGATGTTACAGTAATTGTTAAGAATCCCATTATGGTCACCGCACTTTAGCCTAATTACAGGACTGGGCGGCAAACCACTGGAATGAAAAAGGCATGCCCAAGGAGAAGATAATTATTGGAATACCAACATATGGACGAGGTGAGTGCTAATTATCCTGGATGCCATAATTAGGAAGACAATTGGCACTAGTACTCTAACCTAGGTTGGACTCTCAAGGATAAATCGAACATCACCGTTGGAGCGGAAGGATCACCTGCCAAAATTACACCTTTCACTCAGGAAGCAGGAGTTGCTTCATTTTATGAGGTTTGTGAGAGAATATAACAGGTGTCTCGGGTGTCAGGGAATGCGAATCGTGGCGTAGCGCTCTTACCTGCGCTATGATGCCTCAGTCTTCACCTGGAAGTAACAGGGAGCGGGGCAGAAGAGCGGCGATGGCAGTGAGCCGCCACACGAAAGCAGGCAGAACGCGGAGCCTCCTCTAACAGTGCCTGCAACGAAAACGGCTGTCTAAGAAGTGCTGCACCAAAGTTGCGTCCGTTGCCGCGGTCCCCTTTGCTCTCCGATATGGGTGCACATAGTTGTGAAGCGAGAAACCGCCCCTGGGACCCCCTCCAGGGATAATCCTCAGAGAGGGTAGGGCAGGGCACATCATTGGTTGGGGATTGTAGTCGACTCTGTACGGTTTCCCCCCTCCGGCCCTCTGTCCCTCCTCTTCAATACAAGACAATACGTCCTCCCCTTCTACCAATTCTCAGATTTTCCCAGCTTCCCCACTTTCTGCCACTTTTTCCAAAATTCCCGAAAACTTCCCTACTTTTTCCCAAAAATTTTGCTGTCGAGCAGGGAGGGGGGGGGGAGGAGAATCACAAAAAGTCAACCACTGCTCCTAAAGGCCAAAACCTAAATATACGACTTCCCCTCTCTCAACAACAATGACCAAGTACGACCCCCCTCCCTTTACAATGAAGCGAGAAAAATCAACTATCAAAATAAATTTTTCCAGCCCAAATACGACCCCCCCTCTCCTGGCGGCCAAATACGACCCCCCCTATTGGGATTCCCCAACAAGTATGTGCCCCGGGTTGGGGGTGGTATTGGACGAATGCAATCAACAATGGTAAAGCTCTCCGCTGCGCTTAAGGGGAAAATGGTGGCATAGCGTGCCACTGATGAAAGAAACCAATCATAGAAAATTCTCCTGGGACCATGACTATGTTCCTTACCAGTGACCAAACACACACACAGCGGTGATATATCTGAATCCATATACGACTTTTTGGGAAGAGAATAAAGTGAGTCATGCCTGTTTCCTAGAGGTTCCATTTTCCAAAATACCTAAGGCTGCGTTTAGACTTTGCGGCAGCATATACCAACGTCCGCCAGCGACCATCAGCGTTTTGAGCGTTTGTCAGCATCAACGACTAGGAATGTATGGATATTGGTCTATCGCCTACCAAGGTCCACCAGCAGCCAACAGCGCTCACCAACGACCAAGAGCACGGTATTGTGCAGTGGTGCGGTCGGTTGCACGCGCCGAAAATTCGCGACGCTTAATCCAGCTCTCTCCTCCTCCTACTTCCCCACACTCTACTCCTGGTAAACGCTGGTAGACGCTAGATCGATATCCATACTTTCCTAGTCCCTCGAGACGCTGATAGTCGCTGGCGAACGCTGGTGGGCGCTGGTAGACACTGATAGGCGCTGCCGTTTGTTAGACCCGTTTAGTAGGAACGCTGGTGGACGCTGCCGCGAAGTATGAATGCAGCCTAATGGGAACTTGATAACTGACATTGAACTGGCTCTGAATGAAATATAATAAAATGAAAGTAAGCAAGAATTTAATCTGGCACTTCCTGTAGAACATTATTCTCAGTTCTGCGAGATGTTGGCCACTGGAGCCACCCGTTACTGGAACGCTGAACAACAAGTTCCATATCTCGTACAAGGAGATCAATGGTGGAGTTATGATGACGAGGAATCGATTGCCAACAAGGTTTGTCATATACTTGCAGTTTGAGGGGACAGGATTTTCCCATATAGTCTTGTTCGTGCGGACGCTGGGGCGTGTCAGGAGCTAGGGTTGGCACGCTCTAAGCCACTCTTCCAGCAACAGTGGTCTCCCGCCCAGCAGTTGTTGGAAAAGGCTGGCGCCACGTCAAAGCCATTTCTCTGAAAGGCACCAGCATCCCCAGCGAACAAGACCCTGCTTTCATTCTTCCCAACTAGTTCCACTTTTCCAGATGGCATGGATTAAACGCAACAAGTATGGTGGAGCCTTTGTATGGACGTTGGACTTTGACGACTTTAACGCGAAATGCTCGAATAGTGACGGGCAGCTATATCCACTCATCAGCATTATCGCTAAAGAGCTCGGAGGTGTCACAATACCCAAAGTGAGAAGCTCTTCATCTGTAAATTTAGTTGATGTCGCCGCAACCAGTCATGGTGGTGCTAAGAGACATGAAATGTTCATTCGTGGCGTCTTCATCATAGTTGTTTTTTTCCTGAAATCGACCACTAGCAGACCACTATTGGTAGAATAGGCGGGCTCACGACTCCTCCTGGAACCTCTCAGACTGATTGCTGTTACAGCAACCATATGATTAATCAAGTGCTGTCATGAGTTATAACTAAAAAACTACATCGGTCCAAGACTACTGGGCGCTGTACTATTGCTGGTTACTGTAGCTCATTACGATCGGTTTGTGCAGTGTCGAAGGCGAATTTTTTTCCAGAAGAATGCTCCTCCAGCTGTAACAACAACAACAGCTCGACCATCAACACCACAACCGACAGTAGCACCATCGGTGCCGCCAACAGCTGCACCAACAACCCCACCACCAACGAACTTCTGCGATGAAATGCCGGATGGTTTCCATGCCATGAATAATGACTGTTCACAGTTCATCCTATGCCTTCAAGGTTAGTCCTTTACTGTCATTCTTACGAACAACGGCCGGATTCTCGTGAAAAATCCTATAAAGTTCTGAACGTTCTGAAAAGCTCCTGTTTGTGCAACAGAGCTTGAATTGCAAGTGAGGCCAAAGTTTTCCAGTTGAGAACGCGCGAACATAGCAATGGGGCTTCAAAGAAAAAGCAATGGGCTTTAGCAACTTTGACGCATTTAGAAGGCTCCTTGTGCAGCACTGGCACTTCGTCATCGGGACATAATCACCGTATCTCAAATTAATCGCTCACTGCGAATATCCTTCCCCCTTAGGTCTAGGCAAAGGTCCACATCCCCATTACGGTGGTTCCAGTTCTGCACTGAGGGTCCTCTTAGCGCCTCCCCCCGCACAAGAGGCGTCATCAGCAAGGTGCGCACAGTGGACGAGAGAAAACTCTTTCAATTTTAGCGTGACTGCACTAGCATTAGCCCAGCATGCGCTCAAATGACACATCAGCGTTCAGCGCTGAAGACGAGGGAGAGAAGGAAGAGGATTCATTTCAGTCCTAGAAAGCGGGCTCATATTTGGCCTGATGTATTTGCTTCCGCTTTTGGTTTCTGCCGTGTAAGGAGCACTATATGCCCTTAGTGTCATCGAGTTTCATCGTTGTTTTGCCAGTTTTCTTGAATCCTGGTAGTTTAAACTAGGCAAAAAATGTATAAACAATCCGATCGCAGCGTGGATCTCAGTTTCGCCCGTATCCCTCTATTTGACGAATGTTGAGGGCAGGAAGCACACTGTGGATCCTTCAGCGAGGAGAAGGGTTGTGTTTGGTTGGTGGAGAGGGGGGGGGTGTCGTAAATGCTTCTGAGCAAAATCTGTCGTTTGTTGACTTTTCTTAGCTTTTCTCGTTTCCTTGGTGCTCTCCACCCTTTAACTTTGCCCTCACCCTTGGACCGTAGTGTTCAGAATAAAACTGCTCAGGATATTGAGGGAGAGGCGGAAATTTTCCTGAAGGGTTGTTCCGCAAAAATTTTCCCCAACGGCAGGACGTGTCTCGGCTCATAATCACTTCATAGTCAGCCCTTTCTTAATGACTCCTCTAGTAACTCATTTTCAGGCTTGAGCTACAACATGTCGTGTCCATTCGGAATGCATTTCTCGTCTCCGAAAGGATATTGTGTACACATAGCTGACTCGAGATGTTCCGTATCGACTACCGAGACCTCCTGGTCGCCCACAACAACAAAAACACCAGGAAATGGTTGGTTGTGACAGACACGGACTGCACTCATAGTATTTGTATAAACATGAAGAAAAATAAACCATTTCTCTGTAGAAAATGGTTTGAAAGGGAAATCTCGTACGTTTTCCAGTTAGTGGCATCGAAGTTAGAGTGAGTTAAGCCTCAGATGAATTAATATGCCTAAACCTAATCAAAAGCCTGCGTTCAAAGCCGCAACAAAAAAGCCGTTGGTCCGGGTTTCAGGCGAAGATTGAGAAGGTAATGGACAGTGAAATCTCCCTTATGGTGCTTTTACTAAGGAGATCCACCTATCGCTGTCTCTGATTACGTTTTCCCAGAGAAATTTGATAGTAACTAACTCAAGTTACTACAGTTTCGAGGGGAGCGAAGGTTGTTTGGATCGTATCGATGCCCAACCCATACCAAAGTTCAGTACCGCTAGGTGTAGAAGTTTTCCAGACCGTGAGAATTTTGTTTGTTTTTTTCGGTTATTAACCCACCCTAGTTGCCAGCGCCGCGCCAATACCATACCACGTCTACATAAGTAGCTGATTTTGACGCCCCCCCCCTCCCCCTTCTCTGCTCGACAGCACCTTTGCGGAAAAACCAAAAACTGGCAGGAAGTTGCGGAAATGGGAAGATGCTAGGTGGGACAGGGCGTATCATACGGGTAAATTGGGGGGGGGGAGGGAGTCGTATTGACGTCTCCATTTCACGCAAAACGCTGCTGCACCCTCCCCTATTCTCCGCACCTGGTAAGGGGCTCCACTTCCTCTACACCACTCCACTTAACAGGTATGATGTTTGACATATTTCATCTTGGGTGGTCGTTCTGCAGTTTCCGCACGCCTGAAGCGCCAATGTTAGTGCGTAATTTGGAGGCCATCTGAATTGGAGGCACATCTGTTTGGACTTCTGAGACAGGCCAGCCCTCAACCTTCATGTGTTTGAAAAGTTTCAGACACATGAAGGTTGAGGGCTGGCCGCTGTGGTGTCAATTAAGATATTAAAACAAAACTACGCGAATCGAAAAAAAACACTGCCAGCAGGACATTCTCTTTCAGAGTTCCAATGCGGCCCAGACGGCTTCTATGCGGACACCAAGAATTGCCAAAAGTTCATCCGCTGTGTGAACGGAAATCCCTACGGTTTCGACTGCCCGAAAGGTACCAATTTTTCTTCGAAAAAAAACTGAACATATTTTGAAAAATCGATATCCAAAGTCTTTACAATGATCACCAATGGTTCACTATTCCAGGCCTTTCATTCCATGCCGATTCGCTTATGTGTGATCATCCGGATCCGTCCAAATGTGCTGGTTTCGACTGAACGGCGTCTTTCCTTTATTAACTTCTTTTGCGATTACTTTAATTAGTTTTTTTGTCATACCACTGCTTTTAGTGGCCGCCAGTGTCAGATCACCCCGCTTGTCTTTCCATTGATTTCACTTTGTATACTTTCCATCACTTGTATTACCTTTTCCGTTACTGGTTTGTATATGGCAGTATTAATAAAGTGAGCTCAAAGTAATTCATTCAGTACATTTGTTATAGTGGGCGTAATATCATATCACCTACAGTCGTCATCCGACCAGTTGATTAGGCGATCGTCGAAGGGTCGCAGACGCGGCTGCAGCAGCGACCGCGTACGCAGGAACTGTTGGCGGCGATCAGCTGTTTCCGGCCTGGTTTAGTCATTTTCTCCCTACTTTTCACTGTTTTTGGCTGCTTTTCTAAGGGCAGTTGTTCTTTGTCGTTCTTGTCCTTGGAAATACAGTGAAACTTGGGGAGAAAATGGCTAAACCAGGCTGAAACAGCTGATCGCCGCGGTCGTGACGCGCCGCAGCCGCGTCTGCGACCCTTTGACCGCCTAATCAACTGCCCTAATGACGACTGCATCTCCTAAAATGATCCAGAATGGATGTTCACTTCACTGAGCCAAATAACCCGAATTCTGAAGGCACTGCACATCTACGAGAATAGAAAAATTAAAAATTTCAAGGATCGATTAGGATTTTCTACCGCAAAACAGTATGATACATGAAGTGATAACAGTTGCTCTTAACTCCACCCTAAGTAGGCAGTAAGAGCCCAAAGCAATTGAAGAGCTGCCTGTAATGTTAAGAGTGCCCCGATAAGTTGTGCAATTAAGACAAGTGCTTGAAACGGTGAAGCGGTTGAAATCGAGAACTCTCTCCAAATCGTATGGGCGAATTGTCGCAAGCTCTCGTACAGCTCTTTGCAAGGCAACGTTTCCAAGAACTGCTGGGAAACTTCCTGAAAACCATCATTCTTTTACTGCACTTTGATATGGGAAACTTCCTGACGTATCATTACTTCATTGCATTTTAATTTGTTCAGCTTTGTTATGTTATGTTTATTACATGCCGAGACATGTGTTTGAAGATGAAACATAAACTTGAACAACAACAACGTAATAACAACCAATGAACCAGGCAAAACAGCCACGGAAAAAAATAAAATGATGTAAAAGAGATATGATAGGCGGAGCACACCTACTTGTCTGTGGCAGTGATATTGAAGCAAGAGATTTTAAATATTTGATTTGAATTTGGTTTTGCTCAACTTTTGATATTGAGAGCCTGCCCGATGAACAAAGAAATTTGCCCTCACTGAAGTTTTGGCTATGGGCAAGACAATTTTGAATAGAGATCCCTTAGTGCAGAAATTCCAGGACACGAAAGGAAGAGTCACCATTAGGCAATTTGATGCCACCGTTGATTATCCTAGAAACCATTTTCAAATCATGACACCTACGTTCTCCTCGAGGGTTACGGGTCCGAAAATTTCTTTCCAGACAGTGCCTCGCGGAACGATACGATAGTGCGTGCATGTCGTACGAATGACGAGCTTCCTTGTGACTGTTCTGCAGCCCCTACTGAGTAAGGATTTTTGTGGAGAGGGCAAAAAGATTGAGCAGTTGAATGAGAGCCTTGTTCCTGATTGTTTCACAGTGTTCAGTGAAGTCCAGTTTGTCGTTGTAGCGAAAACCAAGGATCGGTGACTTCAGAAACTGAAGCCAGCTCTTGGCCATCGAAAAAAAACACCTTACACGAACATTATTTGCACGCAAGTGCAACACTTTTGGTTTGGGAAGCCGATATTGGTAGGTTCCAAACGCTAGACCAAGAGCTCAGTGACTCAATTAGCTTCCTGGAGAGCCGATGCGTTTGAAGGCGTGTGGGCTGATATACAGGGGGGGGGCAAAAAAAGTCACTTCGACCGAGTCACATATCAGCAAAGTTTTCGCAGCCCAGAGAGAAGACGTGGATACGAGTACCAGGGCGGAAGATACCCAAGATGTTCCTCGATAAGCAGGAGCTGGCCCTCGCCCATCACCTTCATGTACACCAAAATATGAAGTCATCTCCAGTCGCAGCCTGACTGGAGAAGACCTTTGGAATTCATGTCACCTCCAAACAGCTGCGAAACTTCTAGTGTGGAGTCACCCATGGGTAGCTACCTGGAGACCAGTACTCTCAATCTGGAAGACCTCCAACATCGAGCAGCTCCGACAACGTCGCTACGGTCTAGGACATCATCTTCACGGCAGTCGCCAAGGCGCGGGTTGATGGTATGGACCGGACGCACCTGGAATGGAAAGACCAATATTTTCTTCGTGGACCCCGGGCTGAAGCTGAGCGCTGGCGGTTACATCGACCAACTCAAGAAGAATATCTTCCCCACATGTCGTCGCCCGTACCTTCTTGGAAACTTTGTACTGCTACAGCATTGGGTGCCACCACGTGGAATCGAAGGGCGTTGGAGAAACTCTCGCCTACTTGGAATGGAAGGGGCTGAGTACCTAAAGAAGATGGAATATCCAAGTAGGTCACCTGACCTGAATCCCCTCAATTACCCGGTTCGGGCGGAGTTCAATAGGGTGGTCTACGGTGGCGGAGAAATCGACTATCTCGCTGATCTCAGGCACCACATCGCGGTCGCGTGCCAGAATCTCTCGATGGCGCTCCTCCAGAAGGCTGTGGCGGAGTGTAGTATTAATATGCTCTTTAATATGGTGGTAGAAATGTCCGATCAGAATTTATAAAGTGTAACTTATAGCGCCTCGAAAGTCAATGAAGCAAAGTGACTTTTTTTGCCCCCCCCCCTGTATACTTTCAGGTCATCAGCAAACATCTTACAGGAAACAGTTTATGGTTTCAGGAGCGCGGAATATCATGAGGTAAAAGCATTTAAAGGACTGGGAGACAAGACACTTCTTCGGGGAACGCTGCTTGGTGCAGCCTTTACAGAGGAGTGCTTATCATTAACAACGACCTGAATCCTTAGCAAAACCGAAGCAAATGTCATCAGTTGGTTCATGTTTGTCTAAAGAGGCGGCCTTTATATTGAGGATGGTAAAAAAAACCTTGAATATAAAACGATATTAAGATATAAACGAAAGAAACAAAAGCAGAGTGTATGTTTCTCGTGAAAACTATACCATCCCACAAACTAAGCACATGAAAAGAAAAATATGGAAGACAAAAAGAATGAAAGAATAAAACTTACGTACGCCGTCTTTTTACCCGTTTCTGGCGGATACAAATATTTAACTACTGAAAACATCTATCCTTCGAATAAGCGCTAATCCAGTTAACAGTTCGAGGGTGAATCCCTATCTTGTTTAGCCTGGAGAAAAGCCCCAAGTGGACCCTTCTATCAAACGCCTTAGCAAAATCGAAGCAAATGACATCAGTTGGTTCATGTTTGTCTAAAGAGGCGGTCTTTATATTAAAGGCATCCGCGATAGAAAGCCTAGGTGATGTTGCAGAAATGTAGAAGAAAATTCGCCAAGTGAACCGTCTATGAAGAGAAAATGCCAAAGGGAACGTTGGAAACGCATTCGTCAGGCCTCCTCTAGCCTCAAACAACTGTAGAGGTAAAAGACCGCCGCGCGCTGGGACAATTCCCGTCGGCTGATTCCCAGTAATGAACCCTATGACTCTACAAGAGACACTGAATGCATCCACTCCATGATACTTGCCCGGGAGCATTACTTTTGGCTGGAAGGCCGACTTTGGAGGCGGAGTCTGGAGGCGGAGTCACTGGAAAAAGGGATGTACCACTGAAGCAACTTTGCGCCTTAATCCCTTTACCGTACAACTTTCCGCCGCGAAACTGGCACAGGGTTGTCCACTCCGGACCGCACTACCTTCCCACATAATCTCTTGCATTTTCATAGGTCATCGCGGACCGTTCCTTTAAGAATGGTAAAAAACCTTGAATATAAAACGATATCAAGATATAAACGAAAGAAACAAAAGCAGAGTGTATGTTTCTCGAGTTTCAGAGTGTATGTTTCTCGTAACTGGTACACCATCCCACAAACTAAGCACATGAAAAGAAAAATATGGAAGACAAAAAGAATAAAACTTACATGCGCCGTCTTTTTACCCGTTTCCGGCAGATACAAATAGTTAACTACCACGTATAGAATGTTTACAGCAATAAACGGTAACAGTACTAAAGCAGTTCCAACTCTATTCACGGCTGTAAGAAGAACAGCCGTGAGAAGACCACCGAAGACATTCTGAAACGATCAATTATTTTGGCGATCGTGTGCCGAACAAGCAAGAGCAGTGACGTCATGCTAATAGAAAATAATTGAATCTGTGGCATTTCCCGTGCTGTACGGCCATCCTGAACGATTATTTGTTCGTTCCTGGGCATAGATTTGTCCCATATCGGAGGGTAAAAATGCGGAGGGGGGGGGGAACTCACCCGTGCGCGAATGCGGCGCGGTTTCTTGACGTCAACGCGGCGGCAGGGCGGAGCGAAGGGGAGACGTGCAACAGAATCGTCCGGGGCAGCGCCCGCGGCACGCGGCGCGTCGCGCGGCGAATGACTCAGCAGCTCACTTACGTGCATTTGCTAGCCGATAGCTTTGCGACTGGAGCAAATGATTTACTACAGCGTACATCCGCAACATTTAGCAGGTTTCATCAATGATTGAAAATCTAATGATGTTTTTCTTGATAGTAACACACAATTGTTTGGCGGTTCCATAAACGCAACTTCAGGAAATAAACAGATACAAAAGAAATCAGATAAGGCCGTGATTCTCCCTATGTTTATGTGGTTCACATGATTTGCGCAGTCGCCAGCGTCAATATAATAGACGGATGGCCAAGTTTTTCTGTGAGCTGCTGTAAAAGATGACAAACCAGAGCAATGTTAAAGACCCCAATGAATTTCGTGCTCTATTGAACTTTTTCATACTCTAACTGAAAACTTAACCGTAACTGAACACAAGACTCGATCCTGGGTGATCAATATTTACCTTCCCTTCAATAACCCTATTCAAACCGCCAGAAGCACGCTTCGTCTTCTCGTCGCAAATATGTCGCAGGCCACGCCCACCAGCTCCCTTCTGTTGCTACACACCCGAAGCGAAGTGTTAAGGCCTGTGCCTCCGCCGCTGTGCTCCAATCAGCAGCCGCTTTTATGTGGAAGGAAAAGAGGAAAAAAAGAGAGAGAAAAGAGGATTAGTTTTGCATCTCAAAAAGGCGAGAGGATAGCGCCGTTCGCTAGTGAAGAGTCGGCCGCCCCGCCCACCTGGCCAGCATAGGGTTCTATATAGGGCATTTTCCATGATTTTTTCTGCTTTTTTCTTCACTACTGGATCACGTATTATATGAGCTCCATAACTCATTATTCTTGAAAGCGGGCTCAGCCTTTAAAGGCTAAGCCAAAGCAGTTATGGCAGCCAGGTGGGCGGGGCGGCATCCTCTTCACAAGCGGGTGGCGCCATCCTCTCGTATTTTTGAGCTGCGAAATTAGTACATCCTCCACCCTTGTCGACAAAGCTACGATATCTAAGGAGGGCGTAGGTATCAAATAAACGCGGGTGCTGCTTTTAACAGAAGGCTAATGAGTTCCACGTTGTCCCTTATCGTAATCTCGGCATGATATCGAATGTTTAGTTGAACTGAATGGAAAAAATCTTTTACAAGCCATTAGGCGGTTTCATCCAAGAACTTCGTCTGGCAGAAGTAATTGAACATTCGTAATAAGTGTAAGAAGTACTTGTCGATTCACGAACTAGCGTGATATTGCGATTGAACTTCTCGCCCTTGTCTGCGCGGATTTGTGGTGCTCGCCCGCTCCTGTATGATCCCTCACTGTGCATTTGCTGTACGGACAAATTGGCCTTGTCCCTTTAATCAGGCAACTTCCTGTTTCTCTCTGCGCTTTCTCGTCCCTGTACGTACGCTGGAGCTTTTCACGCTTGATAAATGACCGGAATCGCTCCCCTTCGAGAAGCTCATTCACTGGCTCGTTACAAGTTTTTTTTTGCATCTTGCCACACTTAGCTGCCCTCAGCTATTTTCCTGAAGAATTTCGCAACAGCACTACATAAAGGTTCAAGTAGCAACGTAGCCCGGCACAGTTCGGCGACGGGGGAGGAGGCATTTTGCACTTCTGCTACTTCGACGTGTTCCCATCTAGAGAGCCTCTTCTCAGGTTGACCAGGTTTCACCATGATAACTTGACGAGCTTGCTCCAGCTTCACAAGAGTTCACAGGTTTCACCAGAGTGAGACTTGTAAACCGGAACTAGTGAAGCAACGAAAGTGCAAAATGCCCCCCCCTCGCCGAACTGCGCCACGTAGCCCTTTGTATTTATGTCCCCTACCGCGTGCTCTTACAATCCAGAAAATAAACTCGACTTCATCTAGTTTTTGTTTTTGACGGCTCTTTCGCTCCTTTCCCGGAAGGGAGTCAATCAGCATGCTCAATTCATGTCTGAACCCCGCTCCTCGTGATTTGCAACTGCGAAATGTGTTTTGAGGTCCCACTTCCGCCCTGCATTTCTGATTTGAAACTGATTTCTGATTGGCAACGTTCCTGGTAATTGACTGTTAATTGTTGCATTGATTATCATCTACAGTCGTCATCCGGGCAATTGATTAGGCAGTCAAAAGGTCGCACACGCGGCTGTGGCGCGTCACGACCGTGGCGATCAGCTGTTTTCATCTTATTTAACATTTCCCCCTAGTTTTCACTGTTTTTGGCTGCTTTTCTTCAAAAGGCAAATTATGATTGAGATTTCTATTATTTTTTCGCGAACAATTAAATAAGTGAACAAACAGTTGAACAAATACCTACAAATCACAAAAGCACATCATTACAAAAACAAAAAAGAATCCACGCCCTAATATATTTCATAAAGGCCAAATTAATTCACCTTGAAAAAAAGTGAAAATACAGTACAGTGAATACAGTGAAAATTAGGGAGAAAATGGCTAAATAGGCTGGAAACAGCTGATCGCCGCGGTCGTGACGCGCCGCAGCCGCGTCTGCGACCCTTTGACCGCCTAATCAACTGCCCGGATGACGACTGTAACACTGCGCTCTCAACACGTCAGCAGCGGAGCAAAACAAGCAAAGTGACTGCTTCAAAATGCGAATGTAAGAATGGATTTACTAAAAAAACAGAGCACGCACCTGAGCAATGCCAACAATAGCGGTGCCAAGTATTTTATCATTCGGGAGGAATAATTCAGGCACAATTGTGTAGGCACTTTCTCCACACACAGCTGCAGCGGTGAGATCCATAGAGGCCAAGATGGCCAGTGTAGCCCCTAATGGCAGTCCAAGTGAAGCTGAAATTATGTAATGTGAAAAAAGAACGTTGATAGTTAGTTCTATACAGTTAAAAGCTCATACCTTTCCCAAAGTTGATAGCGAGTATTGTGAGTATACCGATAAAAATACTTATGGTAGTTGGGACCAACAAGAGAGTTCTTCTAGTGAAGCTTTCAAAGCACCTGAATAACGGGGATCATAGCTTTCCTGAGGTGTAGATGCTGTAGTGACAAGTACCACTCTTGATCTGCGCACGTCAAGGATCAAATCCTGGATCGGCTCCCGCCCAGGCCAATCAGTCCCTCTACCCTTATTGAACGGTACATTGGCACCAGGTTCATCTGAGAGGATCGGTGCACCGAATTGTTCATGGGTTGTCTCCCGCAATTCCTTTCGAAAGCCACATCGCACTCAATAAGCCACTACGTTTTTTTATGGAAGTAGAATGCGTGGCGCATCCGATCAACGGCGAGAGCTTCACGCTTTATCTTTTCATATAGTATTGTTATGCTGTAAACCTACATTAGAAGGGCAATACTAATCACTGCTTGAGGTAGAGACATCAGAAGTGATGCACGTTGTGCCATACCCATTGGCATACCGTATTTCCCAAAAATATGCGTAGAATATGATATCCACAGCTGAACATCAACACATCAATCTCATCTCAGAAAACCTGCAGAAAAATTAGAAAAATTCGTCCATGACAAACCCAGTCATCAAGATGGACGAAGCTCTGCACAAATAGTGCCAAAAGGAGGGGTCTCACGAATTGGCCGTTCTGAAACGTATATTATTGGTATAATTCAGAAACAGCAACTGAACTTCAGATTGTTCCGACGGATTCAAAAGTTTTTGAATCCAGCA
>MU912422.1:9923-30238 GCA_036418165.1 Cooperia oncophora
CCCTGTCTAAGGCATTCTCGGTTCCTTTTGCTCATTTCTTTACAGGTAGGTCAATGAGCATCTAACTTTCATGCTTGTACCCCAACAGCTATGACTTGCGACTGCGGAATGCATCTCTAAACACTAGTTAGACAGCTGACTGACAGCAACGCCCCATGACCATGGCAATGAGAGTCATAAAAGAAAACCAGGGACGCCCACTGCGAATGGGTATTCAATGGAATGCAGTGCAGTAGCGACACAGTCATATCAGTAGCTTATCAAGTGTTATTGATAGACATGCAGCACAGCGCTGAATTTCACAATCGCGGCAGCAAACTGGTGAAGGCACTTGTATACAATTCACTGGTGGCATAGTGTAGTGGGGCACAATGTGGGTACTAAAAAGTTGAATGTTATGTATGTGTACATTATGTCTATGAAAAGATCACTGAAAACGGATGTCAGGAGATTAAAGTTATAAAGTAACGAAATTCTTGATAAATCCATCAATAAGTGGGCGGAGTCTCATGGGCGGAGTCAAGCGTGCTATTAGATAAACGTGGATTCAAGATGGTGATGAAGTGTGGAAAACTAGAATAAATGCAGTAAACAGTGTGTAATGAGCGTAATATAAGTGCAAATGATGTTTCCAGCAAGAAGGGGCGTGGTTATCTGGGGCCGGGCATGCAATGGGATCTCCTGTATGTGATATAAATGCGGGGCGTTTCGCGCAAGATGGGAGGTGCTCGCTTCCGGGAAGAGTTCTAGAAAACGAATGCGATTGTATAGAATCTACTTCTGTCTATTATGAGCAGCATTGATAAATAAAAATTTATTTATTACTAGAAACCAACTAGACCCAAATGAGTGATAAACAATCTGTATTAGATAAAGCATGAAAAGCGTAATGACGAGACGATCATTGGCATCATAACCGAGCAAGACAGAGAGCAACATTGACGAGAACATTATCTGACCAAATAGTGGAAGGAAGAAGCACCACAAACCACTACTTCTGAAATACCGTACCATAAAGATCAAATAAATGAAAATCTGATGAATGGCATCGAGAGCCTCATGGTGGCTGGAAGATCCATGGATGAGTTGAGAAGTACAAGGCAATAAGGCCGAATATAAAGATCAGGGAGGAGCTTTGGAGAAAGATGACTGAGAAGATCATGCTAGAATGTGATTAGACCGTAGACCTAAATGGGACAAAAATCGCCCAGGTCCTATACGGGTGCGATACTTGGCACGAAAGGCGAGAACGGGTAGCTAGGATGGTGTGATAGCATAGCAATTGAGTCATAGCAGCAACATGAAATGTCGAATCCAGTCGCTGTAGAACTACGGAAGGAGATCATTAAGCCGATTTTCGCTTTTCGTTTGCAGTATATACGCTTTGACAATTACTAATTACTACTAATAGCTAAATGAGAAGTACATAGGCGGCTGTTTACGAATTAAAATGGAAAGCCGGAAAAGCAAAGAAATTGAGCTCAGAGCTCTGTATGCGGAATTTTGTGCAGTTCTTCACCATAGTTGGTTGCTTCCGAGCCAACGAACAGCTCATAAGCGTCAACGATCTCTGCCATCGACAGCTTACCATCCTGAAAACGAACTGTAGTCTGATGGAGTTCGCCGAGGCATAAAAAAGATAGGACAGTTCAGCTACGAGGGGGGGCATTTTGGATTGCTATTTCCCGTCGCAGGTGTGTGTTGTTTGGCGCGATCCACCGACGTGTCGAAACATTTCAGTGGATTCTTTCAGGTAGGAAGAGTAACTCGTCCGAAATTTCCGATCAGTACATTTCCTTAGGCGCTGTGGATGTCCTACTTGAAAAACACGACCACTGCAGCCAACACTCATGTGGCAACGTAGGAAACCTTGTCGAAAATGTCGAAAAGTGATTCGGACGAGTTCACCACTTGGTGGACACGGTAGGCCGGTCTACGGACACCTGAACCCAATTCTTTTGAACGCGGCGATATTCTGTATTTATCTGCACTTCCTTTTCCGCATGGCACCCTGTGGCTGTTACGACTTCGCACATTCCAGCTTTTCACGGATTATAAGTAGTTTTCAACCGGAGCCCTGCACCCCCCTGAACAAGCTCGTTCTCTGCCTCGCCTTGTTCCCTAAACGTTTGGATTCGGGGGAAGGCGGTGTCCTCTACCTGTCTGCGTTTCTTCGTTTCGCAACAGGACCACGCACGGTAGGCCTTACTCGTCCCACCACGAAATTTGCAAGGTGATCGTGCTAAACGACCGCCTCTCCGTCTCGACCATTCTAGAGAGCCACTCAGGACGCATGATTATTTGGAGATTTTGTTAGAGTCTGTATGATCCCCACCACGCTTTTTGGGGGGTGGGGTACGACCCCTCGCTGGTTCTCTCCATCATCGGGCTGGAGGGGGTGGGCAGGGAGGGGTATATAGTACACATGAAACAGGAGAAACCATGAAAAGTCAGCAACATCCTTCAGAAGGTCAGAAGGGAGATACGACTCTTCCCTTTACTACGTCTCTGGAACAAACCAACTGTCAAAAAAAAATTGGCCCAGCCCAAATATAAATTCCTCTCTGTTGGGGAGCGCCCAACAACGTTGTGCCCTGGAGCCGCTTCGTGAGCTTACAATAGTTGACAGGTGTGGCTCGACGAGTCTTGCTCCAGCTTCACAAGAGTTCACAGGTTTCACCAGAGTGAGACTTGTAAACCGGAACTAGTGAAGCGAAAGTGCAAAATGCCCCCCCCCCAACGTCGCCGAACTGCGCTGAAAGGATAATGACTACCAGGTGATTTTAGAAAGTTTATTATTCGACATTTAATGACCACTTTTACAAAGAAGAAACCTGCCTTGTCTTTATCGGCACCGCTGAGAAGATGAGTCGCTTCCTGTTTTGCGACCGTCTTCACGTCTGGAATCAACCAACGACGCACCTCATCGCCGCGCAACACACCGTCACCATCGGAGTCATACTCTGCCAAGAACCTGAAATCAATACCTTTTATCGGACCTCTTGAATTCTTGACGTCGTCTTTTCCTTTGGCATAAGGAATGTTCTCGAAACAGGTTTCAACGTAGTGTCAAATCTGCGTCCATTTCAGAAACGAAAAAAGAGTGAGCGAGTGGAAAGATGCTGTAATATATGAACAAAGATCTATTTTTGCTTGATATTGTAATAACACCATGCAGTATAATAATTAATTCGAAACTGATAGATGCATATAAGAGCAAGAAGTTGATGAATATCATGGTTCCAGCGTGAGATGTGGGCGCCTGCGCTGGGCGTCGAAAAGTGAAATCGGGAAGGAGGGCATAGCAAGGCGGATAACCGCGAGCGGATACGAAGGAAAAGAAAGTCGTCATGACGACCCCATTCTCTCTAAGTACTCCGAACAATCTCTAGAGATAACTAAATAAAGAATTAAAAATCAGACGAGAATGGGAAAGTTATCACAACCACCAAGGAACCAGGAAGGTCTGATGAAATATGATGACAAAAGCAATGCAGAAAAATGTCCGATGTATGATCAGCGAGAAGACAACTGCCTCTTGTCGATCGGAAAGTATTTCGCCATAAATATCAATAGAAAATGAGAACGAATTTTAGTTCAGCACATCAATACAACGGCGAATAGGCGACTGCACGTCATTTATGTTTACTCTGATTCGGTTCCGCCTTCCAATCAATGTCAGGAAGTTCAAAACAACTGTGTAAAACCTACCTGTCTTTCTCTACAGTATGCCAATCGCTGTGTTGATTATCAGCCATTTCACCTAGGAATTCTTTCAAGTCAATCGCTCCGTCCTTGTTTGTGTCCTTCTCCTTCATTGTAACCTGCAATAATAAACTGCTACTTTCGAAGATTTTGCCACCTCGCAGCTGCCTTCCATAACGGCGAAGAATGCACGTGAATGCTGACTATTTCACATTTCAAACAGGGCACCTCCTACCGCAAAGGAAAGTTTTCAGAATATACGACCCCTTCCCCGAAATTTCATCCCTATGCTACGACCGCCCCCCCCCCCACCTTTCCATACCAGATACTGTCTTCCACTTGCCAACTGTTCCAAGATTCCACCACTTTTCTTTTATCGTATTATCGAAACGTCTCTAAATATCACCCTCCCCCTTTCAAAGGCTAATATGAGCCCCCTCTCCAGACAACATGCAACTGCATCCCCCCCCCCCTTAGGAGTCTCCCAACGATGTGAATGGCGTCCCTAAAGCAGAAAAAGAACTATCAAACGAATTTCTCGTCAGACCAAATACGAACCTCGTCCCTTCAGCGAACAAATACTACCCCCCCCCCTCCGCTGGGGACTCCCCAACGTACGACCTGCCCTGATTTCACTATCAGATTTTGAAACCACCCGAAAATTTGGACATCTGCCTCCATGTGATTAGAATTCGGCACTGTTTAAAGGCAAGGCTCACGAACATCTATAAGTATTTCAGCTCTCTGAAAGGAAAGATAGAGGAAACCGTATCGAAAAACCCTGTACAAGTTTCGCGTCAGAAAGATGTACATAAGGTGGCGGCGGTAAGGCACAAAGTAGTGAAAGTGACTCCTCCAAAAAGTCAGTGACTCCGCCCACACTGATAGGCTCCTTATCAGCCGTTGCGCGACTGCGTGCTCTCTCGCCGCTCTTATCTAGCCCCTCGCCGAGAAGCACATCGGTGTTTAGTCGCTTGCTTAGTATAGGGAAGCCCGATTTCATGCGTTTCGACTGCTTCCTTTGCTTTTTTATTCACTGTTAGTCAACTGGCAGGCACACTTCTACTTTTGACCCTGGTACCGACAAAATACTCGCTGGCACTCGCAAATTCTGCCTTTAAAGGCACGGTCCGCGATCAGGTACAGAAGTTGAAATATGGCGTCGAGAGGGTAGTGTGGTCCGCGACGAACAACCTTGTACCGGTTTCGCGCAAAAAATTCTAAGAGAGGGGCGCGATAGCGCAATACAGGTCCAGCAACGCCTCTTTTTTTCTCCGACTCCAGGCCTTCAAGGCATGCCTTTCAGTGGCAAATGAAGCTGCAGGACGAAAAAGCATGGAAATGTCATTTGTACGGTAGTATAGGGAATCAGCTGTGCGGATGAGGGGATTGTGTTCATTGGGAACGTACAAACTGGGATCGGAATGGTTCTATTAAGAGCAGTTGGCATGTTTTTTCTGCCTATCGAAATTCTGAGAACTCTGTCGTTTATATGCAAACCCCTAATCCACCATCTGTGATGATAAATGATCGCGGGTTTTGCCTTCGAGCATTCAAAACGTATAAAACGAAGGTCAAAAAGGTGGAAAACCGAACTGCAGTAGTTGTGAACGCGAATATTTGATCTCAACTGGACATAACAAACTTGCAACGTACCTCAACTAAAATTTTGTGCATATGTTTATAATTTTCTGGATTCAGAAAGGCACTTAATTCGTCCTTGTTCAACTTCCCGTCTCCATCCACATCAGCAGCTGAACAAAATATGGTTGTCGAGAGTGTAAATGAAAGGCAATAGACAGACAAAGCATGATAAGAAACGCCGATAAGCGCGGCCAGCACAATATCAGTGTGTTCTGTGAAAGAAAATCAATAACCTTTGAAATACAACTTGTCCTCCTCCATCAATTTTCTGTCATCAGCATCAAGATTCTTAACATCTTGGTCAGGAAACGAGTCCCCCATGTACTCATCCCAAGAGACCTGCAATGTGGTGAATGTGTGAAAGCCTTTACAGCTTTGTATTTCGTAACTGCTCAATAGTATTCCCATTCGCGCTAAGTGAATGACGACTGCATTACAAGTCGATTCGAATTCACATCCACTTCGTGCGAATGAGAAGGTCTCACCAATGCTCCACAGTTGTGTTGTGGATGTCGCATCTATCACTCAAACCAAGTCGTACGTGAGGAATCCCCAGCAGAGGGGGTCTATGGTCGCTGAGGGGAGGGGGTCGCATTTGGTTCGAAAAAATTTTTCTTGTTGGCTGATTTTTCTTATTTCACGGACGCTATATGGTGTGGGTCTTAACTGCCTTCGAAAGAAGTACCTTCCCCCTAGATGGCAGCGTCTTCTGATAGTTGAAAATGATTGCTGACGAGCTTACCCCCTTCCCCGGCGGTGCCACCATCTTAGGGAGGTAGGAGGGGATTTCTCTCAAAGGTAATCCAGACCCAGCCTCTATAGCGTCCGTGAAACAAGAAAAATCAGCTGGCAAGAAAAATTTTCCCAGATCAAACGCGATATCCCTCTGCGACAGCGAAATTTGGAGGAAAACTAGAAAGTTTCCGGAAAAACTGGTAAGACGTTGGAAAAATCTAGGAATGTAGTAGGCGATGCGAAAGAGGGGGAGGTCGTAGCAGAGCAGGGATTTAGGGGGGGGGGGTCGCATTTCCCGAAAACCAGCGGCTGGAGGTGTTACCAATACACATCAAGGCTGTGAAATCCATGAGAGGAATTCGCTAGAGATCGGTACGATTTTTGGCTTTTCTTATGTTCTTCTGTTTTTATTGTCGGTGTTTTGGGCGCGCCAAGTGCCATATGAGACGGTGGCGCCGCAGTTCGACGACTGAGCGGGCCCTCTTTGTTTCGCAGAAATGGGTCGTACTTACAAGGTATTGCCCACATCCTCACTATGTTCCCTACACGTATATTTTCAAAGCTACTCGATAAAGACACAGATTAAGAAGGGATAGCTGAGCTGCTGCGGAAAATGGGAAGAGCCAATTACCTCGCCTTCTTGTCAAGTACCCGATTTCGGGTGAAGAGGAACTTTTGTGTCCATGATAGCTTACGTATCAATTTCTGAGAACTGGTATTCTATGGTTTACAGCCGCACATTCAAATCATAAAAGGCTAGTTCTGCAAAACTAAGGGGAAACTGAGCAATAAACGGTTGGGTATGACGAGAGAACCCGAAGAACTGACTATTGCGCCAAGGCACAGTATGAAACGTTCCGTTCGCTTACTGTTGAAAGATGAAAGGACAAAGTTCTCGCCGTTGATCAATCCCTTTTCTGGGAAGCGGCACGCACTCTACTTCCATTCCGATCAAAGTATCTCATTAAATGCGATGTGGCCTATACAATGGTTTACGAATGCCAACCGATGATACACGTCAGTGTTCTTAGCCTCCCAGCGAATCGGGTAAGGCTATGAAAGTATAGATCTACATCTATCTAGCGTTTCAAACGTACCCCACTGACAGCGACCATGAAAGTATAGATATCAACGTCCGCCAGCTTCTACCAGCGTCCGCCAGCGCCTACCAGCTTCCCAGCGACTGGGAACGTATGGATTTCGACCTAGCAAACAACAGTGTACCAGCGCGAAGCAGCATTTTTTGCGGACAATTTTACTCAAGTTCTGAAGTGCCCGCGAAAACGCCGCCGTACGCTGGCGTTCGCTAGATCGGTATCTACACTTTCCTAGTCGCTGAAGAATACTGCTGGATGCTGACGGACGCTGAGGAATACTGGAGAGCTGCATCGGTATCTATGCCTTCCTAGTCGCCGGCCCTGGGGTACGCTCGAAACGCTCGTGGACGCTGATGAACGCAGCTTAACAATTTACAATCTCAGGAGAAGACGAGGCACGGCATTAATCCCTGGACTAGCGCGTGGTAGGCGTTCCACTTGCGCTGCGCCATCTCTGTCTCTAAACTTAACGCTGGATGATGGATAATTCAGTACAACAATTACGTACCAGTTTGTCTCCGTTTGTATCCATCTCGCCAAGGCGTTCAGTGACCTCCTCGTTGTCCAGCGACTTCATCGACCTTTCCACCCAATCTGTTAACTCCGTCTCATCTTAAAACAAACACTTTGATTGCTTAGAACAATAACCCAACATGGGATGCTTTGAAATACTCCGAATCATGGTCCGAACGTAGAAAAAACCGAGACAAATGTACGGTCAACAGGAATGGACGAATTCCCATACAGATGCAGCATACAAAGGCTTCTCAGAGGCAAACACACAATGAGAAGGTATAACCTGTACTTCCTCGAAAAGGAGATGAGATCATCAGAAGAGCGTCAACTAGTGTTTGGATAAAGGAAACTTTTTGATTCGTATCAAGCGCTCATCGCTTTAAAGGCAGAAAAATAAGTCATAAAGAAGTATCATCAGATTTATCACTCTAAAAGCTATTACACTCACACATATAAACTCTCACAGTGTTATGCGAGCAGTAATGCGATGGTTGGAAGGTTTCATAACAGTAATCGGTACAAAAAAGCAATCAATACCCGACAACGATAGTGTAAAATCACACCACAACACACATTCCATTGCATACCGCTTCAACAACTACCAACATCTAATAACTGCCCGTTTGCCGTTCTCATGTGCTAAGTGATTGAACGCTCAAGAAATAGGCTGAAGAAGTTGAAGCGAATATGAGTAAAAAAAGATCTTTGGCTAATAATTATTACCAGCCTTTGATAAATGGGGAAAGATAACTGCGCATCTAGTCATAAGTAAAAGTTGCAAATTGGGCTTGGATTGAATGAGGAAACAATTAGCAGACATTTTACAATGGTCACTTCTGGCTTGCAGTCGCATTACCATTTCAGCGCCATTCAACACCACTGCGGTACTGTATTTGATGGTAGCAAACAGCAGCGCAGCGAAGTGATCCCTCCCTCAGTAGAATGAGGCTTTGTAGATCGTATACGATTAGAGCCCTCGGGAAACGCAATGGAGCATACTTTGCCGCGCCGCCGCATGGTCCCATCAACTACAGCAACCAAGGTACTTCTCGTTGCTGGAGAATTTTCTCCGAAATACGACCTCCCCCACTCGAACTTCCTCTGTTGGTATGACCCTCGCCCTCCCCATGCTACCTTCGAACACCCTCCAGATTTTCGCCAACGTTCTTCCACTTTTTTCCTGGAATTTACCGAAAAGTTCCGAGTTTTCTTTTTTTCACAAAGTTTTCTTTCCACGGGGGAAGAGGCGTACAGCACCATGAAGGTGGAAAACTGCGAAACGTGAGTCTTTTCGCGCAGTGGGCCATGTACAACCCCCGCCCCTTCTTCCAACTAGGAAATAAGATCTCCGTTTGGGAGTCCCCAACCTACGACGTGTCCTGACAGCAATGCCGAATTTTCACAAAAGCAATTTGCATGAAATGAAAAGATAAAGTAAATACAAAAGAATCCTATTTCAGGATTTGGAACGACCTTTTGAAGCCCATAAAACGTCAATAAAATAGGGTACGGCATGCTTCACTGACCCACAAATCCATCTTCGTTTACATCCATCCGCTTGGCTAAAACTTCCAAACGTCTCTTTGCGTCTTCTTTCGGCAGCTCATCGAATTCCGACGCAACCTTCTTAGAACCTGCAAAATTTCACCGTTTTTAAGCGATGTGAGCAAATCCCGTGACACAGAATTTCATTTAATGGATTTCTGCTAGAGAATTAGTCCCTATGAAGAGCTAGGCCGCACAGGTAACAGGAGATCTAATAATCCGACGAGTTAGCACAAGCAAAATGAAGTTTTTGACGGAATTCCGGAGTCAACATAATAAAATGGAGACAGATGATCCCCCACCGCCTCATCTACCGTGACTAACTGGCACACCGTTCCCACTGTGTGCCATTGCATGACGGATGGTTTCGATTTCAAACACTGGAACGATAACAGGTAGTCTGGAAACAAAGAAACAAGGAATGCAATCTATAAAAATAGAGGTGTGCAATACCAAGTTTGCTTCATTTAAGGTAAACGAGTGAATGAATCCCTACAACTCCTTCAATTCGATCAACAAATCATGGAAAGTTCAGGCCTCGAGCCTTATATGTCAAACAGTCCGTTACAAAAATCGATGAGCTTTGACAGATATTATAGAGAACCATATCGGGAACAATACCAAAATGTCTGCAAAAACCTGTAGGGTCAAGCTTGTTGTCAGCTTGAAACTGGTTACAGAAGTCGTACTGGGCTTTACCTGTACGATTTCTGTAACCAGTTTATATAGTCAACATTCAGGCAGTAATAGCGGGAAACAATGAAGTTGAGGAAAGAAAAAGTGATGAATGATATGAAACTGACCAGGGAAGGTCAACAGGTCAGCCTAGGCCATATGCAATGAGATGCACATCACTGTACTCATCTTGAGACGATGAACTCAAAACTGTCTTCAAAATTTGCGGAACGATTCTCTGAGCGGAGTTATGGAGGTTTCTTTACTGTTTTTCTTCTTCCGGGCGCGCTGGCGCCAAGCGTTGGCACATGTAGCGCGACTCACAGCGCTTTTCGCGCAAAATAGGTATCATATTCGTGTTCAGGGGGTCAAATAACCCCTAGAGACGGCACCTTAGCGAAATCTGAGGTTCTGACTCAGCTTCGAAAAAATTGGGGTAAGGTTAGTCATGGCTGACTGGTAGCCAACAGCGATACTACGGCTAGCCTACTGGTGACGACTGGTCTTCGAGCTGAAATAACTCTTCAGTCATGTCTTTTCGCAAAGAACAGTACCTGGCTCACTTATTCGTGCCGTCTGCATCATTTTCCTGATTACCGGTAGGAAATTCCATCCCGAGACCAGTCATCGATGGTGGGTGAACCCCAGTCTGCTGCTAATTGCCCATAGAATGGCCCACATTTTCCAGGTTAGGTCAAAATATCTTTGGCTAGAAACCCTGTCTCCCAGAGGTAATTGACCCGCTGAACATGAATATGATGGTATTTCATTGCAAAAACCCTTGTGACATGTGTTACGAGGGGGACAAGCAGAAGCACTCTTTCAGGCCACAATGGGTCTACACTTTCAAAAAAAACTGATCGCAGGTTCCCTTACAGGGTAGTGCAGGCGAGCAGAGATGTTAGAAGCCTCGTCGGCCATATTCTTGGACAAATGCAAAAATGTGCTACCTGCCGGGACTTGATCCCACGACGTCTCGCCTAGGAAACCCACTCGCTATCCGTTGCGCTCTACTACCACGTTTCAGAGCGACTCCATACATTGTGTAAAGACGCTTCCACGTTTGCTCGCGATAGCATGTAAAAAAAATACGGATGAATAATCTCTTGATAACTCCGCTCAGAGAATCGTTCCGCAAATTCTGAAGAAAGATTTGAGTTCATCGTCTCAAGACGCGTACAACGATGTGCACCTCATTGGAAATGGCCAGGCTGACCTGTTGACCTTTCCTGGTGAGCGGAAAAAGTCGCTTTCATTAGTACCTGTTCGACAACAGTCAAACCGCACATCTCGTAATAATCCTCTTTTCTACCTTTTCTCAACCTCTTCAAAACGACTCTAACCTGATTGAGTCTGTCTCATTTCACCTACTTGATCATGACAGCAGACTCTTTGGACTTCTTATAGGCGAGAGAATGGTGGGAAGGAAGTAATTCCAGAAATAGCAAACTGGAAAATTCGACTTGCAATTCTTCTTGTCGAAAAATTGGGTTGGAAAGAATGTAGCGATAATACTGGCATTGAGTAGTTATTCGACAGAGGAGGGAAGAGGCTTTCAAACTGCATTAAGCACTTACTAATGTTTAGAGAATGCTTTTGCGACATGTCAAGTTCAAGAAGGGTGACATCTCCTTCGAAGATGAAGACAGGTCCGAGCGCCTGGTGACGTTAATTTTAGATTTACCACGAGACCGTGTCGAATGAGGATTCATACCAGTCTACTCGCCCACTGTCAAGCACTTGATGTTTCCCCACGCCACGGATCATTTGCAAATGAGAGGATACGGTTAGGAAGGCGGCTGGTCTAGATGGGGTACCACCTGAGGCATTTAAAGGCAGTTGCACGATAAATCCCCCAAGACGACTAGGATCAATACTCCTGGCAGGATAGAATTCCGCGACCCTGGGCAGGCGCTGCATAGCGGTTTCCCCGAGGAAGGTGCCCTTATAAGGGCCCTATCAAGCCACAACTTTACGTCCCAAACGCCCGCCACGCCCGCCCGCCCACAAATGGACGACCGTTCCTGACGCTCGTATTCATTCATTTGCTAAGCAAATTATGAAGCGAAGGGATTGGTATGAAGCGGCCGTGATGCTGCATGCATACATGGGTACACATATGCAGCCGTATCTTCGGTAGCGGTGATTGGTAAGATGCCTACGGGAAACTCGTCCGAAATCGATTTACAAGTCACTGAGAACGGAGGCTTTTTCTTCGCAGGATTTTGACCGTTTCACTCCGTTCTTTCGCCATTTCCCCACTATACAGCGCCCTACTAGCATTTTAGGCTAAGTAGGAAACCATCGTGCCAACTGCCTTTAAGGCAGTGGAAGAGCAGGGGCTGAGGTGAAAACAACTCGCTGAACATAACGGCCGAAGTGAGGATGCCAGATGCGCGGATGAGCATTACTATCGCCACCCATGTCGAGAAAGGAAGACGCAGTTCATGTAGTATACGGAGCGATACCCATACGCCGTTAACGAGCGTGGAGATGACACACGAAGATGCAGCTACAAACAGATTAGGGCTTTATGAAGCCTTTTTTTTTCGAAGGATTGCCAAGTGTCAGTGGGGAAGCGTTCAGAGGGACTATTAAACACTTAGCACAGTCGTTTTTCTTTCAACTAGTGCGAATAAGATCTGTCGATGCCATTCTCCACGATCGATGAAGTGTCGTAGCGTTCTAGATTGAGCCTACATTTGTGTAGAACAGTCAAAATCACACGCCTGCAGGTAAGGCGAATAAGGGGCTTGAACGGTCGCTTAAAGGTCTCAATGGTTTCTGTCCTAGCACTGCCCAATACTAGAGGCCTGGTAGTATGGCTAGCAACGGTGGCCTTCTTGTAGTTTTGCCTGATCATCCATTTGTCGATTTTATTGTCGAGGACAGGCACTATACAGCGGTAGTAATGGCTTTGTTTTTTGGATAGAGCCGCTTAAAAACCTCAGTGCAGAAATCCACTGCTATGATGATCATGCGCCTTGTAGTCATGTAACTCCTCACAGCAGTATTCGGCCGGCTTCCTATCTGCATTCATCGTAACTGACTATTGTGACTTCCGGTTCGAAGTTCAAAACCAATATATTTATTTGGTTCAGAGCCACGGTGCGTTTTCACAGTCGGGAGTCACGTCTTAGGCAGCGTTCAGACTTCGCGAGAGCAGCGATTCGGTGCGCGTTTGACGCAATCGATCGCCATGCTTTCGACGGCGCCGACCGACGAAAGCATGCGCGATCGACGCTTTCGCGAAGATTGAACGCTGCTAGGCGGAAAACATTGTTGCTATCAGTTGTTGCTACCAGCCGAGTTTCGTTTCGATTTCTCGTAAACTTCTTCTGTGGCCAGATTTGCCAAATCTTACAGATACGTAGCCAAAGGTATCAGCTTTCAAATGACATAGTTAGCCGCTACCCTAGCCCTTTTGCTTTCCTGACATTCCTCTATATGACTTTACGTTTTTGAACCTAATATTACAGTGTTTCTCATGGCACCAGTGTAACATACGGGACGCGTTTTGTTGCAAGCACTCGAAACTGCAAGCATTCAAAAGCTTTTTGATTAAACTTGAGCGAAAGGAACTCCAGGATGAGTGAACTGGTTCACCCGTACAGAGCACCCTTGTCCACTATGCTTGCCCTGAAAGTCTCACCTCTGGGCACACAGAAACAAACAAAAAATACAAAAGTGCACAAGCACAAATATCTTTACACCTTCCACGAATGAAACCCTTTCCAATAGAAAAAAAATCGAAGAAAGAGCTTACAAATTAGGCTCACGGTTCAAAACACCCACTGAGCAGAATTATGAAGATCGTAGTCTCACAAACTGTTGCACCAAACGTTCCAACGTATTACACTGGCGACGTTTCTCATTAAGACTCAGAAGTACAGATGTACTACTCAGAAAGGGATCTCTTAGGTGAAGGCGCAGTTTATCGAAAGGGTTTTTCGCATAATTCAGATTTCTTAGCGTGAATCAAAAACTTGGGTTTAATTTTCGCTAACCGAAAATCAAAAATGCCGAAAATTGGCTGCGGGAGACAATTGGCTGCGTTGATACTTTGCGTCAGAGTTCTTGCGTACGGCAACGTTTACTGCTTGGGGCGTGCGCCAGCGTTTTGAGCGTTTCAAGCGACTGGAAAAGTGAAGGTATCGATCCAGGACTGAGGAAGTATGGGAATCGATCTTTTGAGCATACTCCAGCGTTTTCGGAAACTGCCCGCCAACAGCTCAAAGCCCACGAAGACGCTCAACGACCCAAGGTACGAAAGCAGCCTTATGGAAGGTCTCAAGCCATTTTCATTACGTACTAGAATTATGATTGCATTTCATGCTGTTTTTTCAATACTGAGGATAGATACGATCACTCCTTTTCTGGCATTCCTGAGAGCGCTCAGAGGAACTAAACATTACGATTCTGTTTCATGTGAACTCCTACACCATGCGAAAAGCTATGTTAGAAACAAAATCCCCCATGTTCTGAAAGACCCCCTTATCAGTCGAATTTTCCGTTAAGACTATAGCTGGATATTGTGTTTCTGTTGAGTGTTAAGTTAGTCAAACTTCAAATGAAGCGAACCTACCTAGAATAGCCTGATGATCCAAATGATGATCATCCTCTTTACCGTGGTGCTTGTGAAGCCGAGCAGCAGCACCGTCGACCTCTCGTTCTTTGTCACCCGTGACCAGAGGCAATAAAATAAACAAAATCCATCTCATCCTGAAAATCTGATATCAAGGTCATGAGAAAAAAGAAGGTAAGCGACGGCGTTGAAGGAACGCAATGAGGGATGACAACTGTGAGAACGTGGAAACAGAAACACGGTCACAACGAAAAAAAAAGTTAGACATAACATGAACACAATACCAGGAGAGCGGAAAGGCGCCATTGAGCCGAGGTTATCAAGACGCTTCACTGTCTACTAAAAGATATTTGAGTGAGTGTGATGACGGATGTAGCTGCAGCAACATCACACCCATATTGCCGTGAGTTGTGCAAGTCTTCCAATAGGTCGGATCATCAGCGCGCAGTGGTATGAACACCGTGGACTGGAGCCGGATGTCGAGTACACTTACTCAAAACTTCCAAAAAGCAAGACTGTCAAAGGCGCTTCAGCACTATTTCTATAGAAGCAACAGGGAGCAGACCTCTAGCGAGCCCTTCATCCATACTAACTGCAGCCTTGACAATAACATGGTCGACGCCTAGCAAGCACCCACGGAGGCTGGAACTGATGGGTGACTTGCCAAACTCCCAACGTTATAATATTCGAAGACACGCCACTCTTTCAAAATGGTGGCTTGTGCGGCTCAACTATTAATGACAAGATGGCAAATAGGACAAAAGTGAAGAAAAAAAAAGCAGAGGAAAACCCCCGCCTAAATGCCCCACCTAAAACCCCATGCTAAACCGCGCTTAACATGCATAACGCGAAGAAAGGGGGTGATCGGACGAGTTCATACCTGCTGGTACAAACGCTTTCTCTTTATCTACATCTACACCCTTTCACCATTTGAAATGGAGAGAATTAGTACAGTAACAACCGTGCCATCATGTAGGAGCAAGAAATTGGAATCGGGCGTTGCAGCGGCCAGTGGGCGGAAACGGGCCTCTTCACGCGAGCGGGTCGCGCTTTCCCATGTAATTTTGAGCTGCGAAAATATATTCCATGTGTGCAGGCAGGACTAGTACGTTCAAAAAGGCATTTGAACGTTATGTGAACGCGGGACGGGCCCTTAATCCAAGCTACTCCGCTCCGACCCTCTCAGCTGAATTACAGATTATGCGATGTCGGCAACTAATTCAAAGGCAAGCTCAATATTCCATTCGACGGTGGTATGCGACGTGGCTGCCTTTGTGTTACCCGACCACTTTGATTTTGGGGCTAAGTTTTGCTTGATAAGATTGGCCACTATATGTAATGTATGCAAAACTTGACGGCTTACCTGATATGGATGAAAAAAATGGTTAAAACTCGCTAGTTATCGAAAAAAAGAATGCACCAGATCATGCTATAGAAGATTGTAGCCTTCGGCTTGCTTCAGTGCTACGAAAACGGTTGCAGAAGACCTGGTGGCGTAACGGGCCCGGCAAGTGCTTATTTGACAACTTAAACATTTTGTTAGGGTCCTGGCAAGGACAGAGCGCAGAGAAACACAGAACTGCGGCGGCCATGGTATCTAAATGTATCAGGAGGTGACTACGGGACAGGGGACGCACCACTCATATCGCGAGAAAATTTGGATAGTGTTAAGTACACGGGTCACACACAAATGTCATGCAGACCATGAAAACACAAGAAAAACAGAGGGATTGATTCCATGTTATCCTCATACACTGGCAAGCGCGAGGTGCTGGTTTGAGTCCTGCCTGGATCAAGACTTTTGCCCATAACCGGTATTCTGTGATTATTTTCGGAGCGCCAACTGCAGCCATACACACGTTACAGTTAACAAAATAATATCAGTGAGATAATTGCTGAGCGCAACATTTTGAAGCCTTTTTGGATTATCTTAGAGCCTTCCACTTTGAGCGAAGGGCCCTCAAAGCAGCTCCTCAATTCTGCTGCATAAAAGCAGCAGCAAAACTCAGAGCATCGCACTCCGTCGATGATGGAATATCAGGGATGCAGCCTCGATATCACATATTGCAGCCTCGTTACATACATATCATCATTAGTGATTCCCAAATAGGGGAGGGGGGGGGGTCGTATTTGGTCCGAGAAATTTTTTTGACAGTTGGTTTTTCTTGTTCCACGGACGCTGAGAGAAGGAGTGGTTCTATTTGCCTTCTGAGAGAGATTTGCGGCATCGGAAAACGTTTTCTCAAGCATATCTTTTCACAACAACAAAATTTTGTGGGGAAAAGTAGGAAAATCATTGGGAAATTCCAGAAAAACTGGAAAGAGGGTGGGAGATTGGGAAAATCTGAGAAAAAGGTAGGAAGTCGTACTGACTCGACCCAATTCCCAACTGATGATGTGCCCTGAGCCTTATTCACCAAGGTTCAGTACGGGAGCTTCGATGAGGTGAGCCAAGCACGTTATGCGACTGGATGATAATTGTCGGAGAAGAGCGATTACCGACTGAATTCCGCGGTCAAATAAACAACTGAACGGCCGCCTACTCATTGCTCAGGTTTCTTATTGAAAGCTTCGAGCGAATTTCTAGAACGCGGAGCCACACTGTAACACGGCGCTGTTTGTCGACGGGTGGGGGGGGGCATTTTGTACTACCACAAATCTCACCCTGGTAAAACTTGTGAACCCTTGTGAAGCTGGTGCAAGATCGTCTAGCCACCATCCTAAAACGTGTCAACTCGAGAAAAGGCTACCTAGATGGGTCGGCACATCTATGGAAAGCAGAATGCCCCCCGGTCAACAAACTGCGCCCTGTAGCTCTAGTACTTTGAGGGACAAGGAGACATTCAAGCGTCCGCCTGAGGGACTCGACGATCAACGGGAGCACATGTGATACCGGTGATTAGGACGATCATTTGTTTCCTACGCCGCACACAGCTCTTGCGTTCACGACTAGGACTTTACAGTGAGATTAATACAGCCACATTCGACATACGCTGTTGGCCGGCTGACATGCAAAGTGGGTGAAAGAGCTTTCTGAACGTCCCGAGCATCATAAAAGTTAAATAGAAATGCATATCACATCCTATCATGACAATGTATAAATTTGCATACGCCCAACTTCACGTCGCCCTACATATCAGCGCTATACGTGCTGTAAGGACGGCGACAAAACAATGACGTATCACCACCCAAAACGCGGCCTATGCGTATCATAGAAATAAACCGTGTATTCACGCATGCAAAGCTCAAAGTGGTAAGTAAGTACGTTTGACAAAAACATAGTGTTTACTTTGCAGTGGAAACTTCCACTGAAACCTTCAGTGGAAAAAAAGCAAAGCTCGTGAGAAGAAGTCATAAGCGAATTCGGAAGAATCAAAACGCGACAATCCTTAGTTGCCAAAAATAGAAAGTACTTCAGAAAAGGGGATGTTAAGGCAACCTGATGACTACTTTCTTTTCCGGGCCTATCTACTCTTCACTGACAAAGTTTTCAAAGTTCAGACCAGAGCGTCGATTTGTTCGGAAAATGGTCTCCAGGGTAGTTCGCTGGTTTCATTTTGAACGGTCGGGGTACTAGAGGGTCAATAGTGCCCTCCTCTGGAATAGCACTACTTTACTTTCCAAGGGGAACATGGAACGTTTCTCCTAGCTTCATCAATAATACCACCCTTCAACAAAAAAGTGGTAAATGATGAGAGAGGAACAACAGGTTCCGACCAACTATCAGTAGCAGCCAAGTACGTCCTCCTCCCTGCGGGCAAAACCTGATTACCCTCTCCTAGTGTGGATTCGACAACGACAACGTGCAGCGGTTCCCAGACTACCACCATATAACAATGAAAAAACGACCGGTGAACCATCAGCTTTGAGGAATCGCTCCCGAATGATGACCAACTATCGACATTCGAGATCTTGATGAATCAGCGCACCATCCAAACGGCCACGTCAGCTTTCGCATTTCGTTCGTCCAGGAATTTATCTACTATCTTTCAGAGAACTCAAAAACACAAAAGCACTAAACAGTTGCGCAATTTTATATTAGTTTAAAGGATGACAAATTCTGTAATTAATTATCTTCTTATCTATTTGAACAGCAAATCCTTACATGGTGCAGATGTCGCGCCGTCACGATGTCAGCCAAAATAGTATAACCCGCACCGAATACAAAGAAATAATATTTGACACTGGTACCCATATGAAACCTAGCGGCTATGTCCATACTTTGCGTCAGCGTAAGCCGGCGTACGGCAGCGTTTCGAGCGTACGCCAGCGCCAGCCACTAGGAAAGTGATATCAATCTAGCGAGTAGCTGCGTTCTCGCGGACAATTTGAGTTTCATCAAAACTGCTCGCGAAAATACTGCTGTACGCTGACATATGCTGGTGTGCACTAGATTGATACCCTTACTTTCCTAGTCGCTGGCGCTGGCGTACGCCCGAAACACTGCCGTATGCTGACGCAAAGTATGAACGCAGTCTCAGGGAGAACTGAAAATCCGGAGTGTTGCGGTCGATAATGTAAGCGGTAAGGCTCAGTTGAAGACAGTTTTCCCCGGAACGTACGTAAGTCGGTAGTGCTCTACCAACCTCGCGGTTTTCAGGAAAAGAATATAGTTCTAAAACTATGCAAAGGCTTATTGAGAGCCGTCTTGGCAAGGTAAGACCCTCCATTAGTACCACTCACTTGCCTCCTAGTTTTTTTTTTCGCAGTACGAACAAAAATTGCGCTCTGTACCGTCAGCAGCGACCCTAGAACCGCTTACTCAAAGTTCCCTCTTCTACCACACTGATATGAGCAGAAACTTTTTGAGACCAAAATAAAGGGGCTGCATAAAACTATGCCTATAATCATCGGAAAATCTCCCACGACGTAACCTGTGAGTCCTGTGAATCGGAGCCAAGCCTCGTCAAGCCATAACGTAAAACCTGTCAACTCTTCGAGACAATTGTCATCTTGTTCCATTTCGGACGGAGGCATGAACACAAATGTGTCAAAATGAAAATATCTCACCAAAAGCATAGCCAACGCTTCAGTCGAAGTAAGCAGCCACGCCTACCCCATCTCAGGGATTTCACGTTGTTGTCAGATTGCATGTCCTCACAGGTCAGAGGTAAGGCCATGTTACCCAACACGAATGCCCGTATAGAACCATCGCTGCCACGAACTGCGATAGCGCAACAGGCCAAACTCAAGAGCAAGGTGGAACCAACAGTTTTACAGAATAGTATGAAAACTCACAGCTGCGGTCAAGTCAAGCGATGTCCCCTTCCTAAATGACTGATATTTAGAGGTAGGATGGGCACAGTTCGGCGACGGGGAAAGAGATGGAGAGCATTTCATACTTTCAGTGCTTCACTACTTCCGGTTTACAAGTCTCACTCTGGTGAAACCTGTGAACCTTGTGAAGCGGAGCAAGCTCGTCAAGCCATCATGGTAAAACCTGTCAACTCTTGTAGACTCATTAAATGGGAGACGGTAAAGAGGATCGTAATTTGCCGCACCGCCACGCGCGGCGATGGGCGCGGCGTTTTCATAACTCGTTTTAACCTGTCGAATGGAGCACCGGACTTCATGTAGACCCCGTCATCGTAGACACTCATTACTGTTTTCGGTCCTTAATTGCATGTTGTCGCCATCTACTGCCTGAAACCATCGTCCTTTGCAGGCGAGACGTCGCACGCGACGCCCAGCAGCGCGGCGAATTACGATCCTCTTGTCATATACCCTCATGAAATAGTTCCGAGGCAGGGCACGAAATCGCCTTGTGATAAATTCCTGAAAAATAAGACCCCCCTAATTCCATCCTCTGATAT
>MU912422.1:30338-50934 GCA_036418165.1 Cooperia oncophora
AAAATTTTGCTCAAACCAACACGACCCTCCCCCTCCCTCGCGGTCGAATACGCCCCTCTCCGTTGTGAGTATAATAACGATGGCATGCCCTGTCTAGAGGCTCGACACGTCGATGGAAAGTACTGGAAGTGCAAAATGCCCCAGTTGTCCAGTTGTCGCCGAACTTTCCCGTAGAATGTCCGCGACTTCTGCAGACGCTTAGTTACTCCACATGTCGGCGTTTATGGGGACATAACCTGCCCAAACAATTGGCATATGATTTTTGAGCCCCTGTGCAGTTCGCCTTGTATTTCACACAATTTTTTTGAACAGCCTCTATTGTCACGGATTATGAGTGTGTTGGGCACATTTTTAAATGCGTTGAATAAATAAATGTCCTAACAATCAAAAATCGATATGTAGTGCATAAAGGAAGAAAATATGGAGAAGCCATAGGGGAAAGGGGAATGAATCTGACTAAATGAAGGGAACCATCAAGCGTTTACACCGATAAACGAAGGGAGAGCACATGAACGCGAGCGCTAATGATTTATTGATCGGCGGCCAACAGACAACGCTCACTAACGAGCGGATGTGAAGCACGGGATTGTCCAAATGCAAATTGGTAGAAACCTAAGAACGTCCGGATCACGTCATCCCCTCCTGCACAAGCAGTATTTGACTGTTTTTCAAGGAATGCTTGAGTCAGGGTCAAATTAGGACAAGTCAGCAGTGGGTATAACACTCTTGAAAGATAGCGCTATCTTCTTTTATCAAGAGGATGTCTTATCACCTGAATATCCCGTCAGAAGCATGACTGCTTGGCAGAAATAATGAACTGTGCAACCACAGCGCAGCGAAATTTCCTCCGGAGGCTATTGGGATCAGGAAAAAAAGCAATCGGCGAGATAGAACGACTTCAAAGGCAGTAAACACGATCACCTCATCTGAGCTATTGTGGGAGAAGTAGAGTGACCGCAACGAACAACCGTCTGTAAGTTTCCCATCATGAAGTGGTAAGGTAGCGGCGATAGGTACTAATGCTCAAGTGACTCCACCTACGTTGATAGATGCCTTGCCTGCTGTCTTGCTCGTTTGCATGCTCTCTCGCTGCTTTCTCTGGCCTCTCGCCCGATATCCACATCGATTCTTTATCTCTCGCTTGGCACAAGTAGGGCCTTATTTGAAGCGTTTCCAACGGTTTTCTCACCTTTTTTGCCTCAAGTCAAGTAGCACGTACACTTTGGCTTCCAAACTGCTGCTGGTCCATCGCGAAGCTTCCTTTGAACCTTTGAAGATCAGCCCGCGGTTGCAAACAGTGGGGAAACAGAAACAAGGTGGTATTTAGCAATGGAGGCACAATAAATGACAGGGCAAAAGCAATCGAATACACCCTAAATAAGAAACCTGCCGGATTTATGTATTAGAGCATGGCGAAAAGACACTGCGATTGCATAAGAGAAGCAGACAAGGAGATGGCGAGAGAGCGATAGACGAGCGAGACCGCAACACCCTATAGTGACTATGAAGAAAAATGGACGGGGAGGAGGGTGACCTTCATGGGCGGAGCTTGATCGCCAGAGTTATGGCAACAGCGGTACATCCTCAAGGGACCAAGGAGCCATGTGCAAGGAATCGATTCCACACAGGACAATCGCGGACCATGCGTTCAATCCCATAACGGGGGGCGGGGCACTTGAATGCTCAAAAAGACCACGAACACCACGCGATGACTGCCCCATTGTGAACCGTGACTCCCTTAGTTCAGAAAAACCAAGTCTAGTCAGAGCCTAATATTGAGCGTGGAAGACAAGCGCTTTCGAAACCCCTTCACACTGAGGCTAAAGAGATCACTTGAATTCAGCAATGAATGGGGCATAAAAGCTCGATGCTTTGAAAGCAACAGGTAAAAGCCCGAATGCATATGGAAGAATGATAATGACATGCAAGATCGCTTGGGGTGACAAAGTGCAATTGCGTAACTCGTGACGCTACCGTATCTCACGCCACGTGGCTAATGCCGTTCGGAAACGCTCAGTTTTGGCTGCGACAGGGCACAGCATTTGCCCCCTTTTTTTTACTATTTGTTTTTTTCGAGCTCGAGCTAGGCATACCTATATGGCGGCTCTAAGTTGTAAAGGCATAAAGTGATACCACTCAAAGTTTGGAGGAATACCTGTCAACTTTTGTGAAGCAATGAATACGATGTGAAATAGCGAATGTGCTGATCCTTCCCCCTCCCCCCCTCCCCCCCACCCTACAAAGCCTAAGGTCGCATTCATGCTTGACAACTTGGAAGAAAAGACGAAACTGCGGACAGTACAACGTATATGTATCGATTCAAGAAAGAAGCGGAATTGGGAGAAATGCAGAAATTCCGAAATGGCGAACAACGTCTTGATACGGATTAATCGCTTGGCCCACCAGTGGGAGAAAATATCTTCATTAGAAACAACACAACAAAAACCAAGGGACACAGGAAGAAATGCAGTCAGCTGGAAAATAGCCGAGGAATTCATTGAAGGGATTATGGGCAGTCGTGTAAAAAAAGGTTCGAGCTTCTCGAAAAGTACTGAGATGTTTATGAAGGTTGCCAAATTCAGGAAGAAATTCAGCGTTGGGGATCTATTGAGGATTTTGACTTTTGCATGCAAACTGTCCTGGTTTGAAGGAAGATTTTCCTTAATACTCAACAGTTTGCAAATCTAAAACAAGTGTCGAATACTAGAAGATTTCCTCTTTTCAAAAACTACTTGAGCTGTTTCTGAAGTTTCCGGGATTCATGAGATAATTGCGTTGGGGATTTATTAGGAGCACTCCGAGCTGCTCGAAAAATCCGTTTTCTGTGTACCGTTTCAAGTGGGCGTACTCGGATATCCAGGAATGCATCTGGAATGCATCCCTTCGTGGAATAGGAGCAAGCAGTAGGTGTTTTAGCGCCCATTAGCTTCATTTGTGGATGCGCCATGCTTAGGCTCCCACGCAGAGGTAGTGGGATGGTGCAAGTTCCACGCAATGCCTGTCTACACGAGCAGATGTGTTTACATTTGGGGAGGCCATGGCCAACCTACGCACTTGTTTACAGTGTTTTCCGTTGCGTATGATGGAGCGTGTCCTGTCGACGCCGCCAGATCTGTGCTCCGCCAATTGCTGACTCCGATAAAGGAGACCAACTGCTGGAAAACGTCTGATACGAACGATATGGTAGTCCTGTCGTTTGTCGAAAAAAAGAGGTTGGCTCAGCGCCAAGCGCGATCGCGGACACGCCCCATCATCCGCAGCGAACCAGGGTATGAGTTGTACTGTTTAGCCATATACCTACTTACGAGATGATGTCGACTTATTAATATTTCCAGTTATTTCTGATTAGTTTAATCAAAGAAAGTTTTGTACTATTTTTTTACATATCCGGATTCTCTACAAAGCAAGTTTCGCTACACAGGACTCAGCACACTGACACCTTTGCGCTGCTCGTTACTGGCTACCGCACTCATTACGACCCCCCTCTCCCAGCGGCCAAATACGACCCCCTGTTGGGGAATCCCCAACAATGATGTGCCCTGGGCTGCGAGCTTATATATGATGTGCCCAGGTCACCAATCCGCTGAGAACTTAATCTAGAGGTAATCTAACATCCTGATTACAAATATAACATTCATTCTTGGCGCTGGCGCTAATGGAGAACACCACGATTATCTTCTGCGCTCAGCCTCACTAGTAAAGGATGGTTGGTCGAAGTGGCCATCTGAAATGAGATGTATACCGGGCTGATCCGGCTGCTCGCGATACTTTATTGTCAAACTCTGTCCTTTCAAATCTGTCTTAAACGATTTCTCGCGAGCAGGTAATTTACTGGAGATATTGGTGAGCAGACCACTGCTCGAGACCACCAGTGCTTAGCAAGTATCTAAATGATGGGTGAACTCCATCCACACGTGCCTCAATGGCGTAGTGGAGAAGCGAACGGCCTCATGTGTCAAGGTTAAAAGATTCAGATCCTTCCGTAATTTGTCGCTTTGCATTTTCTCAAGAATACTTCCTGCACATGCTAAAAGCGCTTCTGTGGGGCTAGGAGACCTGATCCCATCGGAAAATTTTATTTTCGAAGGAATAGAGCCAAACTCCTAAAGGGACATCCCATGACTTGTTCGGTTTCGGCGGATTGTCGTTGCGCTGCGGTTTTGTCGCCAAAGTTCGCATTCCAAATGGCCAGGAAGCCAAAGATGAGAATGTCTGGTTGTCGAGACCGCTCAATAGTAGCCAAGGACTGAAGATTCAGCGCGAAAAGCTCCATTGCTACAGAGATTTTGATCGGCGATCGTGCCAGTGACCTTAAAGACAGCGCCCGCGATGGACTTTGGCAGGTTTCAGGGGTCACATTTGCTAGAACAGGTGGCCAATGAAGCACTAATCAAAAAAAGCAGGAAAAAGGTGTGGAAGAGCGTGAAATAAGACCCTATGAAATTTAAGGCATGTGGACGAGTTTCGCAAACTTCTGGTGAGTTCTCCAATACACGTCGCCGCCTCGGAACTCTAGAAATTCAGCGTATATCAATGCCAGCAAGCATTGACAACTGTTAACCAATCGGGGCGGGGGATTAACAGGAAAGGAGGCGTCAGCTCAGCGTTGTTGACTCCGCCCTCGTCAACCAATCGATTTCGAGCCGCGAGAGTCGGATCTTCGCTACGGTTGCGGACTCCGCGTTCGTTTTCAATGCAGAGTTTTTTCACGATGGTTGATCGCGAACGCTGCCTTTAAGGAATTGATTGCCTATGGTTACCCCACTGCATCAAAATAGGTCGAAATCTCAAATTTGGTTGAAAACTTGTCTCTAGGGCTAATTTGAGCCAGAGGACACGAATATCACTCTTGCACGGCGTAAAAACGCTCGCCAAGGACGTTCGTCGGTTTCTGCACACCCTGCCCCTCCAGAAGGCGAACAAGATATTTTCGCGAAAAATGACTGCAGTGTTGATTTCCAGGGCACCAGAGCACCTCTAATTTCAGATTTCAGCGAATTCGGGATTTTGGTGTACCTTATACACATGCTGGAAATGGGTATGACCTGGTCAAAATTCCTGCATAACTTTGTCCAGGGAATCATTTAGCAGATATGGAGGGCAGATTTGTAATCAGCGTCCAAGGGCCCATCGCCCAGTATACATCTCATTTCGATTGACCACTTCGACCAACCATCCTTTCCTGGTTAGCAGAGCATGATAACCATAGTGTCCTCCATTAGCATCAACGCCACGAATGGATGTCATATTCCAGTAAAGATGTTGAATTACCCCTGTGTTTTGAGCGGATTTGGTGATCTGGGCAGTTCGTGAATGAGCTCGTTGCTATAAGTAAGCGCGTCCAAACGGCACTAGCCCGCCAAGTTTCATCCCAAGTCACACTGCATTTACATACGACAACGTGAAGAAATGAAAGATCTGGGAAAAGGAAAAGTGTTGTGTTTGTTTGAAGAAATGTCAAATTGGGAGAACATTTACAGTCCGCAGAAATGACGAAATTTTGCGAAATCGCTATTTCTAAACACAGGGCGAGTATGAGAGACCACTTCCTATAGTCTTTGCAGTTGGTTTCGTTATTGCTGCAAGTCTGCATTTTTCTCCATTCCGCAATTTCGTTTCTTTCGAAGTCGTCAAGCACTTTCGAAATTCTTAGACAAACCGCGCCACTGTGTACTGTAGATAATGGCGTTCCGTAATAAACCCAAAGTAGCTGAAGGACTGAAAAAAGCAAAAAAAAATCATGGAAAACACCTTGAGAGGGACATGACAGCTTCCCTGGACGGGTGTTTCGGACCTTCTCGTTTTATCTCAGCAGAAGCGTTATCCTGCTAATACTATTCAATACTCATCTACTAATTATACAACTAATCAATTCTAATTATACTACTGATCAATTCTTTGCGTCGCCCTATACTATCTAAAAGCTAATACTAACTAGAAGTCAGAGAAAAATGAAAAAAAAAACCACAGAGCATGCTTCCTATCATCCAGTGACTCCCGAAGAAACTCGCAATTCGGGGAAGGACGTGAACATGGCTCTTTTCTATTTTTTCCTATAACTCACTGATCTCTCATCGTTATTGTAATACTATCGTGGTCTCTGACGACGTCCATCCCTCGTCATCTCAAGTCGAGACGACAATCCCTCGTGAAGTCCGTTCCCCTGCCTGATACAGGGTCAAGTTGATACTCATCAGGTAGGAGTCGCATTCTCGCTCAATTCGTTCGCAAAGGATATGCGTGGGTAACGATTCACCATAAAAGTTTATAACAACATATTGTTCTTGTTCTCGCCGTCCGTATCAGGGCCAGTGAACCACCAGCACAAATATGTACTCCACACATCCATAGTAAATGATAAAGCAATAGGATGCACTTGGATTCAAATCTCGCGTTTGATGATTCATGTTTTAAACAAAGACCTTTAATCATTTTCAGTGAATCAACGCGTCTCATACTGAGATAGAAGTTTTGCACGTAGTGAAGAGATTTTCGATCACAACTGCACTTTGAATAATAGCGATTTTTTTCATCACTGGCGTTTCTACAGTTATACTTTTTGGTGTTACTATACAGGGGGCCAAAAAAAAAGACATTTCGAGCGAGTCACATATCAGCAAAGTTTTCGCAGCCCAGACAGGGAACATGGATACGAGTACCAGGGCGGAGGATACCCAAGATATTCCTCTATAAGCAGGAAGCTGGCGCTCGTCCATCACCTTCATGTACACCGAAATATGAAGTCATCTCCCGGAATTCATGTCACCAACAAACAGATGCGAAACTTCTAGCATGGAGTCACCCATGGATAGCTACCTGGAGACCAGTACTCTCGATCTGGATGACCTCCAACATCGAGCAGCTCCGACAACGTCGCCACGGTCTAGGACATCATCTCCACCACAGTCGCCAAGGCGCCAGTTGATGGTAGGGACCGGACGTACCTGGAATGGAGAGACCGATATTTTCTTCGCGGGCCCCGGACTGAAGGTGAGCGCTGGCGGTTACATCGAGCAACTCGAGAAGAATATCCTCCCCACGTCGTCGCCCGTACCTTCTTGGAAACTTTGTACTGCTACAGGATTGGGTGACACCACATGGAATCAAAGGGCGTTGGGAAAACTCTTGCCTACTTGGAATGGAAGGGCGTTGAGTACCTGAAGAAGGTGGAATATTCAAGCAGGTCATCTGACCCAAACCCCTCAATTACCTGGTTCGGGCGGAGTTCAATAGGGTGGTCTACAGTGGCGGAGAAATCAACGATCTCGCTGAACTCAGGCACCCACTCACGGTCGCGTGGCAGAATCTCTCGATGGCGCTCCTCCAGAAGGCTGTGGCGGAGTATCATGATAGTATTTGATATGCTCTTTAATATGGTGGTAGAAATGTCCGATAAGAATTTAATAAAGTGTAACTTATAGCGCCTCGAAAGTCAAGGAAGAAAAAAGTCTTTTTTTTGCCCCCCCCTGTACTTAAGAAGGGTCTTGCCATGACGCGGTCCTCTGCGCGTCGGGACGCAACCTTTGTCCGTGGTCCATTGTATGTACTAAGTTGGAAAGAAATAATGATACATTAGCAGCTACGTAGGACTGATCTCGCTTTTCAGCCCATTTGCATTCTGATTGGGGCAAATAAGGGGTCGATCGAAAGAGGAGTAAAGGGGGCTACAAAACTGCGTTGAGTTTCTTCTGCAGTATGGGAAATGTCTTCTAGTATACTTTCGCAATCAGTGCCATCCGAACCCCAATCTCGCAATGTCACGCTGTTCCTGCACCCCGACTGACATCAACCTTAATGAATCCTATTTAAAGGCTGAGCCCGCATTCAAATTTGATGAGTTATGCGGCTCAAATACTTATAACAAGGTAGCAAGTAACCCCTTAGTGAAGAAAAATCAGAAAGAAATCATAGGAAAGGCTCTATATAGACCCCTTGCTTAACTGAGGTTGTACGTGCTCAAGGCGAAGAGAAGGTGCGGTCGCACGACTTTTCCTTATCACCTCACTCTCACCACTCGACGTGGAGAGAAGCAGCAGCGAAACAACCGCACCATCAGATAACCATTAGGAATGAGTGGAGGGCGGTGCCAATGATTGTAGGTTGGGCCAATGAGAAGAACGACGGCATCGTGGGCCTCCTCACTCGTTTTTGCGCCGCGAAAGTGGTGTAGTTGTTGCCTCTGCGGACCTGACTACCTGCTCACGAAGGGAGAGGAAAATCTCAGCTGAACGCGGACGCTGCCTTTAAGCTTGCTGCAGCTTTATAGGTGAAACGTTTGCTGATGAATGAGACTGTCCAACCGTTGGTTCAGCAAGTTCAAGAAGGATGTCTCTTCCAGCGAGGCTGACGACAGATCTGGGCACACAATGACATTGCATTTGGACATGCTACGGAATCCTGTGGTAAGGATCCATGCCAAACTATGTAGTCATCCACTCTCAAGCAGTTTTCATGCTTCCTACACAACATGTTTCATGGATCCCATACAACATTTTTCATGGATTGAAGTCAGTTGGGAAGGTCTGGAAACTGGACAGGTGTACATGAATAATCCACTCATTGACGCAAAATGACAGTAATTGCAGGACAGACAACCCATTCGGACGACTGACTGCTAACATATCAATTCTGCGCTCTAGGTAGTAATGGTATGGTGTTGTTACAATATTTTACCGAGGACTAATTCCTTACTTACAGGACGTGGCAGAAAATAGACGAGAGGAGGCACGCAAAGCTTCAAAAAGAACAAGCCAAGACTCGTGATGAACTACAGGAAGCGAGTCGGAAAATACGCTGAACTAGATCGTGTGGTGAAAAAGCTCCTATGCTATGCGATATTGAGGACGTTTTCCATATCGGTAGCAGTCGCCTGAACACAGCAGCAGCTTTTGCAAGTCGAGCCCGGACATCCGCTTCAGCATCACCAGTGTGCGTGACCACGCTACCGAGGTAAGTGAACGTGTCGACATTCTCTAGCGACGCAGTGTCAACGTTTACATCCACCTGCCCGTTCATTCCTACGTGCATGACCTTCGACTTCTCAGCACTTATTCGCAAGCCAACCATGCTTGCTTCCTTACTGAGTCTCGTGGTGCTGTCTTGAAGTTTATCATTATCCTCAGCAATCAACGCAATGTCGTCGGCAAAGTCCAGATCTGTGAGACGGCCTTGAACAGGCCAATTGATGCCCGCTTCTGTGTTTCCCATCGCTCTTCTCATAACAAAGTCGAGGCATACATTGAACAGAATCGGAGACAGAATGCATCCCTGTCGTACTCCAGTGGCAATTTCAAAGAATGGTGTATAGCCGACATTCGTTCTAACACAGCACGAAGAGTTGAGATACAAGTTCCTGAAGATGCTGATATAGGGCGAAGGTACACCATATAACTTGAGGATGGCCCAAAGCGATTCGCGGTGTATGCTATCGAATGCTTTTTTGAAATCGACAAAATTTATGAAGAGAGGATGACGGAATTCCATGCATTGTTCGATTATGTTGCGCAAAGTGAAAATCTGTTCGCAACACGATCTTCCGCTTCTGAATCCGGCTTGCTCCTCTCTCAGTCGCTCGTCGATGGCTCCGCGTAGTCGCCGCAGCAATACCGTACAAAATACCTTTCCAGGCACAGACAGTAGCGAGATTCCCCTCCAGTTACCGCATTCTGTCAGTCTCCTTTTTTGGGCAATTTGACGATGACTCCTTTTCTCCAGTCTGGGACCTCTCTCCGAGTCCAGTCATTGAACAGTCTCGTCAACACGTTTGCCATGGGTCTTCCTCCTGCTTTTATCAACTCTGGTGCGATTTCGTCAAGACCAGGTGCTTTTTTGTTCCGAAGACATTTGATTGCTTGTTCCGTTTCTTCAACTGTTATGGAGCTGACGTCAACGTCAAGCTCATCACAGCCCTCTATCCCATCGAAGCAATGCGTTTCACTTGGTCTTGGTTGATTGAGAATATCGCGGAAGTATTGGAGCCACCTTTCGTTCTGCTCTTCGCCACTCAGAAGCAGTCTGCCGTTACTATCCTTGATGGGCACGTTGGAGTTATTCGAGTTCCCAGTCAGCTCACCGATAATGCGATAAAGAGTTCTCGAGTCTCCACGATCCGCCGCATCCTGGGCTTCAGCACCTTTCTGCGTGAGCCAATCCTTCTTGTCGCGGCGACAGAGCAGCGCGGCAAGGCCGACAGCAGTGGAAAAAATTCGTCGCCCGATGTGCTCAACAGCACTGGAGGAACTAAGTCTAAGTAAGTCTAATTCCTTACTGCCCTCCAAGCTATCAAAGCCTGGAGGGCATCTTACCCTACTCCCAATCGGGTATATGACAAGATAATCGTAATCTGCCACGCTGGCAGACGTGGCGAGTGATGTCGCGCCGCGTTCTCCTGCATAGCCATTCAAATTTGAATATCAAAGGGAAAAGAAAAGGTGCCGTTGATGTTCCATATCGCAGTTATGACAAAAATGGGCGGTCTCGGAAATGCCCAAAAACACGTGAAACATGGGCGGAAATACAAAAGTTCCTTCTTTCAATCGAGAAACTGGCGCACAGTTTGAGTTTCCGCAGTTTCCGCTGGTCGCTTGACGCCCACATTGAAAATTTCCCGTCATCGCCAGACGGTGCGACTCGCGCGACGGTGCGACGAATTACGATTCTTTTGTGCATTCTCCCAGTCATGCCCAAACCTATGAAGTACCGATACAACATGTTAGTAGTTCATGCAATGGAGTGATTGCGTATCTCAATCAGGGTGGCAGGTGCTGTGAGTTGCATTTCATCTAGTGCCATTATTGAGAACGGTGAGTAACATTTGAACCTGGTTTGAAAGAGCTTTCGTAGCAAGCAGTTCAGGATGGTTCACGTCCTTACTTCCAAGGCTCCTTGTAGAGACTGGTATTACCGTGACGAAAATTCCTTTTTGCACAAGGTGCGGCATAGGCTCTGGAAGAGGGCCCCATTTCATCGAAACTTTGCTCGCTATGTTCTAATGCGACAAATCACGTTACACTGCTCGTCTGGGAGCGGACAAAGAGATGATGACATGTTCTAACGCTAGCCAAGCCATGCTGGAATATTTCGCTGTATCTTGGAAATAGTTCGTAGAAGAGCAGGTACAGTGTGGTCTGTCTGCTCTGATAATGGCCCTTCCAAAACGTCCACAAATGTATTCGTTTGGAGGCAGACTCCGCGTTTATGTGATGTTCGCATGCATCGCTCAGACAAAGTAGTCTGTTGTGCAAGCCCAGAAGAGTACCACATTAGAGCTCAAGATGGAAAGGCATGACGCACGTTACGAAGTCGACTCACAGCCCACGGCAACACCAATTCATTCCTCGAGGCTTCCTGGGTCAGTTGCTCCACTACTGGCTTTCTTCATTTCAAATGGTAAGAGAGAGGTGATAAGGACGCAGGGATAGCCGAGTGGTTAAGGATGTGGTCTGTCTCTGTCGGCGTAGTCGTCCGCCTTGGTGTAATCGTCTCGTGTGTGCTCTCTGAGCCATAAGTTCTATCCCTGCCAAGGCACAAACCACGCCTTGCAAAATTTACAAAATGATGGCGATAAGGTAGGCCCAGCTTAACAGTCCGTTGATGGAGATCTCGGTCACTACAGTAACGATTGGAAGTTGCAAAAGTATCAATGTTAATGCTAGGACGTCACCCCGCAGCGGTGAGCAGAGCCCTCGCCCTCAATCTGAAGTCAGTATGGCAGCTGTGAACGACCTCGGCCAAAGAAGCTAGTTCGAATTGGGACCCTGAACGTGGGACCGCTTACCGGAAAGTCTCGTGAGGTTGTCCGAAGATGAGATGCAGGAATATCCAAGTTTCTGCCTTCGGGAAGTATGCTGAAGGGAGCGAGGGCCCGCGAGAATGGAGTAGGGGTCAAACTCTTCTACAATGGAGGAGGAGCCAAACGAGTGGTGTGGTCATAGCGAAAGCAGAATCCTTCAAGGACTGTCTCCCCTGTGAATAGAAGCGAATCATGGGAGTGAGAGCAGACTCGAAGGAGGTGTACTGGACAGCAATGACCGTGTACTGCTCCGAGGAATGGAAACAAGGATAGCTGGGGAAGAGCGCGCCCTCAACTTAGTCACAGAACACACATAACGATCTGCAGCACTTTTTCTTGAAAAGAAATGCTCAAAGAGATAAACTGCAGCAGTAGAGGAAGACAAGTGGAAATTGACCATGTGCTTGTCAGAAGATAATCTTTTAAAACTGTGATGGACATCAAGATGCTGCTCGGAAGAACTGGGTCCTTCAGCACAGGCCCTTCGCAAATCGCCATAGGACCTTTCCAAGAGAGCGAGGGTGAGAACCAACCGAAGAACCCAGTGGTGGAGAAAGATAGGCTCTGTCGAAGAATACTGGTGGCTGGGCTACCAGACCCACATGGATCAGTCCAGGACACCTGGATCCTACGCAGCAGAGGTCATCCTACAGTGTGCAAAGGAAGTCCTGGGAGAGACGCGAGGTGGTATCAGAGGAGACAAGGCAGCCTGGTTCTGGAACGAGGAAGTCCAGGGGATCGTCAAGCAGAAGAAGCGTACAAACGTTGCCAAGGGCAAGGAGTCTCGGAGACCTTGCTGCTTAAAGACACATGGTACGCTCAAACACATTGAGGGTGTATGAGACTATCAGCCCCCAGCTGTCGATGTGTCGTGGTCCCCCGCCCAAAACTGCACGGGGTCAGAGTACGGGGCCGTGGGAAAGTCGTAATTCCTTGCTACGCCGCCCGTTTCGCAAACTCACGTTTTTACTAACACCGTCCGCGCGGCGCGGTCGCGTGCAGCTCTCTTGGCTTTTTGCCAAGTCCTGTAATTGCGCTTTGGAATACAAGTACAACGCAATTTCTTTATGCGGATAACATTTTAGGTGCTGCAAAATAAGAACCGAAGATGATGACGAGGGCTAGAACTCAAGAGCAACTGCTTCTGCAATATCCCTCAGAGGCCGCGCATTCCCACAGAACATGACAATAAAAACGGACAACATGACAATAAAACATGACAATACAAGCAAAACGCAATTTCCTAACATTTGAGGTATTGCTCATGCTTCAAAGTCCGAATAGAAGGTGATGAAGATGACAAAGGCTAGAAATGAACAACGAATGTAGATGTAAATAAAACAAAATTGAAAAAACTAAGGAAACGCAATAAATTAAAATCGCGTGTGCATTTCTGCGATCCGGCTCTAATGCTATAGAAATACTTCAAACTAACGAGTGGGACGCTTAGGCCGTTTTTATTGTCATGTTCTGTGGGAATGCGCGGCCTCTGAGGGATATTGCAGAAGCACCACAGTTGCTCTTGAGTTCTAGCCCTCGTCATCATCTTCGGTTCTTATTTTGCAGCACCTAAAATGTTATCCGCATAAAGAAATTGCGTTGTACTTGTATTCCAAAGCGCAGTTACAGGATTTGGCAAAAAGGACGGTGTTAGTAAAAAAAGAAACGGGCGGCGTAGCAAGGAATTACGACTTTCCCACGGCCCCGTACTCTGACCCCGTGCAGTTTTGGGCGGGGGGACCACGACACATCGACAGCTGGGGGGCTGATAGTCTCATACACCCTCAATGTGTTTGAGCGTACCATGTGTCTTTAAAGTGCTGCAAACGACTCGCCAAGGCAGCTGTCGCTAAGGCTAAAGAAACGAAATGAACATCCAGTACGAAAAGCTGGAGGGTAACAAGTTTGCTCTCTTCCTGGCTAAAAGCGGATAACGCGTTACGACATCAGTGTAGTAAACTCTGAAGGGTTGCAAAAATGTATTCTTAGGAAACCAGCCGAAATCAGAAGAAGGTGGGAAGAGTACTCTAAGGGACTCCTGAACCAAGAATTCCCCGCGAAGACAGCCCAGAGGAGATTTCAGGTCCTATCATTATCAGGCTCTGAACAGAGGATGTCAGAAGCAGAGGGTCCAGAATCGGTTAAGATAGAGGCATGGAAAGCCATTTGAAAGCGTGTGTGATTTGGCCCACCCACCCTTTCTTAACAACGTAACAGCCGAAGAGAGGGGCAGCATGCGCGGAGGAGCGGCACAATTATCGCCGTCTCCAGACAGTAAGGAGACGCGACAGTTGTTTGACCGCCGTGGCAAGTTGACTCCTCATTCTGTGGAACTGAGTGAGCGGTGTATTAAATTAACTTTTCTTCTTCTTCTTCTTCTTCTTCTTCTTCTTCTTCTTCTTCTTCTTCTTCTTCTTCTTCTTCTTCTTCTTCTTCTTCTTCTTCTTCTTCTTCTTCTTCTTCTTCTTCTTCTTCTTCTTCTTCTTCTTCTTCTTCTTCTTCTTCTTCTTCTTCTTCTTGCGGCTTCTTCGGGTCTGCTTCTTTTCTTTTCTTCTCTTCTTCTTCTTCTTCTTCTTCTTCTTTCTTCTTCTTCCTTCTTCTTCTCTTCTTCTTCTTCTTCTTTCTTCTTCTTCTTCTTCTTCTTCTTCTTCTTCTTCTTTCTTCTTCTTCTTCTTCTTCTTCTTCTTCTTCTTCTTCTTCTTCTTCTTCTTCTTCTTCTTCTTTTTCTTCTCTTTTTTCTTCTCTTCTTCTTCTTCTTCTTCTTCTTCTTCTTCTTCTTCTTCTTCTTCTTCTTCTTCTTCTTCTTCTTCTTCTTCTTCTTCTTCTTCTTCTTCTTCTTCTTCTTCTTCTTCTTCTTCTTCTTCTTCTTCTTCTTCTTCTTCTTCTTCTTCTTCTCTTCTTCTTCTTCTTCTTCTTCTTCTTCTTCTTTTCTTCTTCTTCTTCTTCTTCTTCTTCTTCTTCTTCTTCTTCTTCTTCTTCTTCTTCTTCTTCTTCTTCTTCTTCTTCTTCTTCTTCTTCTTCTTCTTCTTCTTCTTCTTCTTCTTCTTCTTCGTTTTGGCTGCTTTCCTGGTACCTCGAGTTAGAGCAGTTTTACGGACGGTGTCAGCCTTCGCGCGGAGTATGTGCCGTAGCATCCGTAATATAGCTGCGGACCTGCTAACGGCGAGGGGCTAATGATATGAGAAAGAGGGAGCGGTAGTTCGCGCGCATTCTCGGGCGCCCTGTTTTTCCAATCTGGATCGTCCCGCTCTGTCTGACAGTCCTTGGCACCATTTTTCTTTCGACGATCTGTTGAAGCGGTCTTCGTCAAACAACGCAGAAAACCAGCGTTTGTTATTCACAAACAGCTGCAGCGTCAGCCTTGTTACCTTTGCCGACAAACCCTTTTTTTCATCTTCCTCAGAGCAGCTTCTGTTTCCTGTACGGTTGTCTTCTACGGGACCATATGTTGGTGCGGGTTAACTTGGGTTAACTTTTCCCTCACAAAAGCACTTCGGCTGCATGGTGGGAAACCCCACCATAGAATCTATTATCGGCTTAAGCTTGGAAGAAGAGGTATCGGGAAAAGAAGGGCGACGAGCTCTTTCTACCAGCTTCCGTGGGATCTTAGAGCGGGTAAATGTTACGGATCTGTCTCGCCGTGCATGGAGGAGGCACCCAAAGAAGCAGTAGATTCCGAGAACGTGTTGCGTCTCGTCTCAGTGGGAAGATCATGCGATGGGGCGGGAGGGGGCGAGTTTAGTTCGCACACTTCACGGCCTCGAAAAAAGGAGGTAGATATCACGGTTGCGCGCCTACATTGCAAACAGATCAGCTGCGTGGAGGATTTGTTTGGCGCGTGGTTCCTCCTTCAGGCTCTGGTTATGCCCAGAGCTATTCGATGGCAGCGGGGGGCCAGCCGGAGAAACATTCTACGCTGGATTCAAATGGGCCCGCTATAAGGCTGCGGTTCACTTTGGGGGGATGCTGGAGGGATGTGGCCTGGCAGCTGGGAGGACGAGCTACAGGCGCAGAGAACGGGAGGACGCAGACTTGGCGGTGGCGGGGCTCACACAGACGGCTGCCGGAGCCAGCGTAAGGAAAAAAAAAAAAAAGGTGAAAAAAAGCAAGAAAAATTTTAAAAAATAACAAAATGGAGCCGCCGAGTGCAGCGAATGCTATAGTATGATGTTGGAAAGGCCTGAGGACCATCTGATAAGGAAGGCGTTAGAATTCGAAGTATAGGGCAAGCTACCACAGGGAGTTCCACTGAAAAGATGGATGGAACGTCATCGAGAAGGATCTAACTGAAGTAAGACACGGCCAGATATGTAGCTCGGATTCGAACAATCGAAGCGTCTAACAAAGCTGGCGGACCTGCTAACGGCGTAGGGGGCTAGATGATATGAGAGATATGAGAAAGAAGAAAGAAGAAGAAGAAGAAGGGGTAGGGTGAGGTGTTCTGAGTTCAACTCGTCCGACAAAACCCTCTCTTTGTCTTGTGCACCTAGAAGCTTGGTCCTAGTTGGTGGAGTTCTACATGAAGCCTTTCAAACCAATCAAAATTCGAAATGAATTTTCCCTTGTTTTTTCTTCAATGACGAATCACCTCCCACCCTGTCATCAAAACTTATCTTTTTAGCGCGAAGCATGCCTTCAGTCACTCTGAGACCTTTACCCTCCACCGACTCATAGGAAGAAACTTCTCCCCATCTCCCTCTTGCGGCAATGACAGCCCTTGACAAGGCGTCTATCAAGGGTGGCCAATTTAGCCAATTGGCATCAAAGTGTACTGAGACTTGAAAGGGCACTTAGGAATCCAGTCAAGGTGCTGAATGCGAAAAGTTATGCCCAGTTATTTCATCCCAACTATTGATATTTGAGCGTTTCAGATGTCAGAAGTAGCAGAACGCTACGTAGAACAAATCCAGACAACAGCAGAAACATTGCGGAGACGAATTATTTCATATTACGATGGCATTTTCTACCTCGGGAACAAGCTGATAACAGCTGCGGATCGAGCACGCGACATCGCCGAGCCCGTCGCCTATGATGTAAAGGACTATGTAAGTATTACACTGGAGATGGTATTAGATGGCAATCTCCGTTCAGCAAATGACCACCCGTAAATACATGATCACCGTGAAGAAAGAAAGATCCCTTCATAGTGGAAACGACTGAAACGAGGTATAGCGCAGATCCGTATCCTGACGACCTTCACTTGCTCTGAAAAATAACAGAACAACATCCAAATCCTAATGAAGTTCCGAAAATCCACCTTCATTGATTGTCGTCGGATAGAACGACAATTCACTCTTAAAGTGTGGAATATCTCCACTTGCTTTCGTTTTATGATCTCTTTCATTTCGGTATGAGTGATTTATGGAAGTAGTTCAGCGTATTCGAGGTGCAGCAAAACGTAGAAGGGGCGCTGGAAATGTTCTGCACTCTTGTTCGCTATATGTGAAGGGGCGTGTCAGGCGCGAAGCGTTTGGCGCGATTCGGAACCCGTTCTCCACCAGTGTTAAAGGGGGCAAGCGACAATAGTTGTTTGAAAACGACACGCCTCTTCCTTTCCTGATACGCCTCTTCATCAGCGCCTAACAAGACTATGGCTCCGTGACATACCCCAACTGAATTAACTAGCCAGAATCGAATCTTCCTGCTTGTGCGCTATAGCGCGAATCGGATGTCTTGGACCACCCGGACTTCCATAGCTCTATGCACAAAGCGATGTCTGCTGCCTGCTTAACTTTGATTTTTTGAGCCATTCCGCTTAAAGGCAAGTTGGCACGATATTTTGTTAATTGGCCTAAAATGCTAGCAGGGCGCCATATAGTGGGGAAAATGGCGAAAAACGAAGTGAAACGGTCAAAAACCTGCGAAGAAAAACCTTCGTTCTTAATGACAATTTCGGACGAGTTTTCCGTAGGCATCTTGCCAATAACCGCTACGGTGGGTATGGCTGCATGTATGTCTCATATATCCATGCAGCACCGCAGCCGCTTCATACCAAACCCTTCGCTTCATATTTTACTTTGCAAATAAAGCAATACGAGCGTCAGGTACGGTCGTCCATTTGTGGGCGGGCGGGCGTGGTAGGCGTTTGGGTAGGAATGTTGTAGCTCGATAGGGCCCTTCTAAGGTGCCTCACTAAAAAAAAGGCGCTACTAGCACCTGCTTATGGTCGCGGAATCCCATCCTGCTAGGCGGTAACAGTCCTACTCTTCTTAATTTATCGTGCCAATTGCCTTTAAAGGCAGTTGGCACGATAAATCTCTGAGACGAGTAGGATTAATACGCCTGGCAGGACGGAATTCCGCGACCCTGAGCAGGCGCTGCATAATGCCTTTTCCAAGGAAGGTGCCCTTATAAGGGCCCTATCAAGCCACAACATTCCGACCCAAACGCCCGCCACGCCCACCCACAATGGACGACCGTTCCTGACGCTCGTATTCATTCATTTGCTAAGCAAATTATGAAGCGAAGGGATTGGTATGAAGCGGCCGTGATGCTGGTACACATATGCAGCCGTACCTTCGGTAGCGGTTATTGGCAAGATGCCTACGGGAAACTCGTCCAAAATCGATTTTCAAGTCACTGAAACGGAGGCTCTTTCTTCGCAGGATTTTGACTTCACTCCGTTCTTTCGCCATTTCCCCACTATATAGCGCCCTACTAGCATTTTAGGCCGAGCACCAAATCATCGTGCCAACTGCCTTTAAAGGCACTTTCCGCGATAAAATAAGGCTATGACCTTTCAAATGTGTCAGACGATCCGGAAGGAGATTGCGGAGGCTGCGCTACCTTTAGAAAGTGAAAATCGGCAAGAATTCCGCTTCAAGCTAACCAATTAGGCCCATGGGCGCCCCTTAGGCCCATGCCGACCCCCACCGGCTGCTAGCTACTAGCTAGTAGCCACTATGCTATCTCTCTCCATTCCGAATGGTGAGAGTGAGGTGATACGATAAAAGAGCTGATATCTTTATGATAACGACGAGTGGAAATTCGTACAAACATGCGTTTTCTTCATTGCATGCATGTACAAGTTGGGGTCGATATGGAATCCTATTTAGGGCATTTTCGGCTGTTTTTCTGCTGCTTTTCTCCGCTAATCAGATACCTAGCCCTTTTTCGTCTTATGTGGGTTCCGCGCTTACCACAATTCCTGTGGTCGCGGCTTGCTTTAAGTAACGCGTAACCATCTGACTATTGCGCGTTTCTTTTAAAAAGTAAATCTGACAATTAAGGTGACTGCTGGGCAAACTCAACAGTCGGAACCGTGTCTGGCATGGAAAAGGAAATGAAAAACAATATCGTGGAGTTGTACTTGGGGATATCGGTAAGAGAATGGATTCATTTTTTTAAATTTCAAACTGGAAACAACTAGAAACAAGAAACAAACAACAACAGCGAGCTGGAGCCATGTGCTCCACCCCCAAAAAAGCTACTGGTTTTGACGTGAAGCTATCGCAGAAACTCACCTACGACCAGTCGGTTAGCCTTGTCAGCTCATACAGTATCATCCGATCAGAATGTTTCTCACAACTCAAGATTAAGCCAAGAAGCTTGGAAATCTGTGACAGTGGTTTGTGTTTAGGCATTGTTGGACCAGATCCTGTTGTGGTTATGTTGCTGGGCAGCCGGCCAGTGGTTGAGATAAAGCGATGCGTCGTTCTTTTCTGCATCTGTTAATCCGTCGTCCAATTTAACAATGTGTCCTCAGGCTCTAAGAGCTGATACTAAGAGACATCGTGGCGTGACAACGCCAATAGCCTTATGGTTGTAGGGTGGGGGAGGCGACGGAAAGGAGTCTCATCTGAATCCTCACTGTGGCCAATGATAGAGTGGTATGATGCTCACCGAGAAATAGTACCGATTTCATGTTAAGGCCACGTAACAACTTTGATTACTGCAAAACTAAGTGAGGCTCAGTGCTGACCTATGTACACAAGAAGCGTCATGCTCTCACCCATTATTTAATCTAAAAGCATCTGAGTGCAAGCTTGGCTTCCAAAGGACTTCTTGGTCTCTAGTGTACTTATATCAAGAAGCCGAATAATGTGGAAGAAAAAAGCTGTTTGATCTGAGGGAATGGCGACTTCCCAGTCATCCACTTGTGGAACTGCCTGTCCTGCTGCCGCGCTGATTCAACTAGGTCAACGGCCGTAGTGCATAGCACAGTCGAGAACTGCCAATAAGACAACTTTTTCATGGCATTTCCGCGTATTATATCTCATGGGAGCAGCAACATTTTTCTTGCTCATCCTTGTTGGAAACTCACCATCCACAGGTTATTCGAAAGCAAGAAAAAGACCGATTGAAACTGCCGGCAGTAACCCAAAAAGTGATGGTGAAAAGTCATGATCGCACGCCGGTGGCTCTGGATGTCGTCATCGTGTAAAAACGCAAGTCATGTGTTAACTCCCTCAAACACTGCACAGTGGCCTTGCAAAAACTCAGATGTGCTGTGGAATCAGCGTGACCTCCGTAGGAGAAGTTTAAGCTCCAAAATCTGAAATGGATCCTTTATTTGGAACCCATGGACCCTCAGGCGAAACTACCGTGATCGGAGGCTAGCGTGTTTGAGATGTTCTGGTTTCCGTAGAACAGTTCATCCTGAAACCACAGGATACTTCGGACAACCTAATACGTCCAAAATGACGTAAATTTTCGCTTGAAAAATGTAAAAAAAATAAAAACAAGGAATATAAAAATTCTTTTTATTTTCTTTCAGGTATTAATGCTCGGTACCTCATCGGGCGAGCTTGCAGGCGCTTTTGTTTTTTTTACATTTTTCAAGCGAAAATTTACGTCATTTTGGAC
>MU912423.1:0-29319 GCA_036418165.1 Cooperia oncophora
GCTGCACCGAAGCGCATCCTGAAAGGAAACCCATACTAGGAGACAAATCGATATCTTATATGGACGTGCCGAGATGTTGTGTACGCCCCCGCATTGTCAGTACTCACTTCGTTCTAGCTCACTAGGCAATGTAATGCCCGTCCAAATTTTCAAGGAGAATGTATACAAATGGTTTATTATACTAGAATTCCTTAAACTCTTTATTGTGTTAACAAACGGTCGATGAGATGGTTGAAATTTCTCAAAACGTTCCGGACCGCCTGATAGTAACCCTATCGGACACCGCTTTATTCTAATTCTGGTAGTTCGCATAGCATAATTTAACTACTTATACAGCGGCGACATAAAGTTGCCGAGATGATTTACTGTGCCTGTAATGAAGACTAGTCTAAACATTAGGTCGTTTTGCAGAGGCTTTCTTTCCCCTACACGGGAGTTCTCCTAGTTTTTTTCCAGTTTCTGTTTCCACTAATATTTGAAGACAGCTCTCGCGATAATGGTGTCATGGATAGTTGCTTTTCAATTGCGGAACATTGGCTGATAAATGATTCTCCAAAGAAGAGAAGAAGCAAGAAGAGCAGGGCACATCGTTGGTTGGGGAATCCCCAACAGGGGGGTCGTATTTGGCCGCCAGGAGGGGGGGGGTCGTAGTGAGTGCGGCAGCCAGTAACGAGCAGCGCAAATTGTCAATGTGCTGAGTCCTGTACAACGAAACTTGCTTTGTAGAGAACTCGGATATGCAAAAAATAGTACAAAACTTTCATTCATCAAACTAATCCGAAATAACTGCAAATATTAATAAGTCGACATTATCTCGTAAGTCCGTTGGTGACTAAACAGTACAACTCAAACTCTGGTTCGCTGCCAATGATCTGGTTCGCTGCCAATGATATGGCGTGTCCGCGGTCGCGCTTGGCGCTGAGCCAACCTGTTTTTTTCTCGACAAGCGACAGGACTACCATATCGTTCATATCAGACGTTTTCCAGCAGTTGGTCTCCTTTATCGGAGTCAGCGATTGGTGGAGCACGAATCTGGCAGCGTGACAGGCAGACATGTTCCATACATACGCAACGGAAAACACTATGTAAACCAAGTGCCACAGCGCTCGCATGGACCTCCTGACCCTTATAGACACATTTGCTCGCGTGAACAGACATTACGCACAAGTTGCACCATCCCATCACCTCTGCGCGGCCCTCAGTGCGCGGCGCATCCAAAGTTGGCGTGATCGGCGCTAAACGAACCATATCCTGCTCCTGCTCCACCACAGGATACGTTCTACATGCGTTCCTGGCTATTCGAACACGCTCACTTGGAACGGTACACAGGAAACGGGTTTTTCGCGCAGCTGGGAGTGTTCCTCAAGAAATCCCCATAGCGAGATCTCATGAATCCCGAGAGCTTCAGAAACAGTTCAAGAGGTTTTTAGAAAGAGAAAATCTTCAAACACTCGAAACCATTCTCAGATTTGTGAAATGTTGAGTTACAAAAAAAATATATTGATTCAAACCTGTTCGGTTGAAACCACTCCCCAACGAATCCCTATGGCAGATTTCTCTGTGATTTTTGCGACGTTCATAAACGTTTTAGTACTTTTAGGAAGTGCAAACCTTCCTCTACACGAGTACGGTCTCCTCTTCCCCACAGGTCCGCTTTTGAGGAAGTTATGGTCCTTCAAAGACACCTAACTCAGCTGGAAATTCTCGCTCCATGGCTAAAATTGCCGAATAATCTCCTGTCACAGCCGCAATTACATGCGCTTCTGCTACGTACTCCAATAATCGGGGTAATGCATTTTTACGGCGGTTTGTATAACTGTTACGTAGTGAGACAAGCCTAACTTTCTCTTTTCCTCGTCCTCAATCTTGGGAATAGACGTTGTTAACACTGTTGCGTCGCTGATGGCCGCTCCCAGAGAGGGAGTCCACCTCAGGTTAACGAATGCTCATTGAATTTAATCGCGATACATCGTTATTATTACCATGTGTGTTTCAAAACGGCCATCGAAGAAGTTCATCATACGAGTTTCTCATAATACGATTGTACCGTTTTTTGTTTACAATCATCTCTGTATTGTTCTATTATGTCATGACTTCAAGTCGTCCATTTAGTATGGGCACCTTCTACAAGTCAGTTTACATTTAGTGGGCGTTTCATAGTTTCATTTAAGGCGAAAAAAACCGAACGGCAAAAAAGGGGGGTCGTACCGAACCCCCAAAAAAAGGGGGGGTCGTACAGGCTCGACCAAAATCCCCATCGAATGCTGTGCCCTGAAGAAGAGTCCTTACGAACACCATAAGCAAGATCGCTCCCTGTCAGTCATACAGCCCTGCGGTCTATATTCAACCCCTGGCTCACAAATCCCTTTATCACATCTCCCAGTAATGGATATCATCCAATGCAAAAAAAGAATACGGAAAACAACAAAACACCAAATTGGAGTCGTGAACACAAAATTGGGTCGCTCGTGGTTTTCACCGTTTCACCTTGCGAAATGGGATGCAGTTGACTGTATGTGCTGCTAATGAATAAAATGGAATAAAGGAAAGCACAATTATTCATGGGATGAGCGTGGTCAGCAAAAAGGACATGAACGCCGATTTATGCCGCCGCTCCTGCAAGAGCTGAGCAGCCCTCCGTCGCAGGCATCCAGCAAATGAGGTGGTCCAACTGGGCGGGCGTTAGAACTAGAACTTTGAGTGGCTGCAGCTTGCTCCTCGCTCGCTGTGGAGTTGCAAGAGGGGGACAGTTTCTAGCTTGAGGGCTGTTCTACTTCCGCAAGGAAGAATGACCATGTACTACATGAGCGCAGGGGCTGTGTTTAAGTGATAACTAAAGTGTCAGGTTGACGAAACTGAGCATATTCGACAGCTTCTCTTCTTTACTTAAAATTAAAAGACTAAAATCGTACAGGCTCAGTTGCTGAGTATATGGCCAAGAGGTTATGTCGCTTAGAATGTCTACATCGATTTAAGTGATTCGAAGATTTCAAGTACAATTCACAGACAAGCATCGAACTTAATGTCCTATCGTGTCCAAGTGATAGCTTACTGTGTTACCCGGAGATTCAGGCCAAAGATTAAGAACGTCAACCTTGATGGGTAGGTTCTGCAGGCAGTCGCTCCCCGAAGGGGTCCTCATACACATTTACAAAGCCCGAATTCCTATTTCTTGATCACTTGAACCAATTTCAAGCTGCATGAGGAGCATCTTTCTTTGGTCATAAAATCCAAGAAGCTGTGAGCTTCTTCTGTAGATTGAGAGCCGAGATGGAGAGCAAAAAGTTGATGTCACAGACTAGCTTTTGAGTCGATCCGAAGCTCCTTTCCAGTGAAAGCAAAATCAACAGAAATGGAAAAGTAATAGGAAGGCCATTATGGTATATACAGCGGAAGATTATCTATCAGATAGTTAGAACAAATCTGAAACAATTGTCACTCTCCATACAAAAAAGAAAAAAAAAACGCCAATACTTATGGGCCAACCCCAAGACTTACCTTCCAGTCTCTTTGGCACACAGGTAAAAACGTAACGCTCACTACTGCTGGAGTTCATCAAGATGGCACAACTGGAAGATATATACTTTGTGTTGTGGACCAAGAAAACTGAGAGCAGAAAGGTTTATTGAGGGATTATCGAGGTGCCCTATAAAAGAACCCTCGGGCAGCGAAAGTTGAGGAAGATTAGGAGCTGCTTTTTAGGGTTGGAAAAGAGACTACATCTCACTCTTGCCTTTGGAACAGCACGCATACCTTCTAAGCGGAACATTTACTGAGTAACGCCCGAGGTTTCGACTGAAGCCTCGTCGCCTTCTGAAGCTTGAGCATGTTTCGAGTAGCCGTTCAGATGGACCCACCACACGCAAACCTCCCTAAAACTCTTAGCGCTCCGATATCGTGACGGAACCCACCTCGAAAACGACGGAGGACGTAGACTCAAACTGGCCAGTCCAAAGGTACTCAGACCGCTAAAGTGGAAAAAGATGCGCTACTTACACGAGACTGCTAATTAGTTTTGTGAAAAAGGTATACTTTTACATAAAATAATTATTAATTCATTGCTTCCGTATATAGTATAATAATTCAGAAGGAGACGCGCCTAACGTTCGGTTATTACGGCTTGCAGTGCGGTATAAACGGTAATACGTCACTTGTTATTGAGAGACACTCATACATTCACATTCACTCACTCTCTGTGATTCTTTCTGGGTTTTCAAGCAAATATCCGGAATGCCCTGAGTGCTTTTCCCGCCGGAAATTTCAGCCTCCTCTACACTTTATTTTGAAATCTATTCCACTAGGCCCCTCAACTTCCATGCTGATGCAAGAGTGCAGTGCCTGTTGATGCAAGAAAACAGTGCCTAATACTGGCAACGTGTTCCTTATTGCTAGAACCAATTGCCAAAAATTTTCCTGTTGAGTTGCAAAGCATATGGTATGGATTTGGGCCAATTATACCTCTTCGAAATGAATTGCAAGATACGCGATACGATAGTTGCGCGGTACCGTAATTTCGGCAAGGAAAGCACTGGAGGAATATTTGCTATGAAAGCCCGAATAAACAGACCAAATAAGTTTCTCTAATAAAAATAACGCACTACCGTTGGTGCCGCACTGCGAGCCGTAACATGACAGAGCTTTACGTGTGTCCGCAGAGGTTTTTACTATACGAAGGCGATGTAGTGGTAACAGTATTGTATTGCTACACCAACAAGGCCTCTGTTATGCCTGCGAACTTCCCCCAGCTTCAGCGCAGAGCCATTGGTCAGTTTGGATTCACGTCATTGATTGCCACCTTCTGGAGAGGTTCCTGAGAGGATGTCTGAACCGGGAGAGTTGACGAAGTGCCTGTGGGGGGGGGGGGGGGGTAGCTTGTAAAACTGCATCTTGAAACATGTCCGTGCCTCTGAAAACGACAATTCGGTGAAAACGTTTGGTCTTTGCAATAAATACACATGTATTCGGGCACAGTGAGACACTCTACCTGGCCCAAAGGGCGGTAGACACGAAGCACGGTCTACAGTGCGGCCACGCACTGTTCCTTCCCCTCCTTGAAGACGCCGAGCAGCCCTCCCCAGGGGCATGACACACTTCCGTACAGGGCCTTTTTATCCTGCATGCCTAATAGAAACATCGCTATGAAAGCCCGAATAAACAGCCCAAATAAGGCCTGGAGCGGGTCTTTTGCCACCACTACCTCCTCTTCCGTAGTTTAGACAAAAAATGGTAACACAGAACGCTGGGAACTTTCTGGACAACCTAATACGTTGATATGATACAGCTACATATGTCACTCGCTCACTTCAACGACTGGTGGAGACGGATTTGGCACACGACCAATCGTCCGCATGAAGCATGAACTACACTTTATGTGATGGTGTTCTTTCCGTGAAATAGCATTTTGTGGCAAAGAGGGGGGGGGTGGGAGAGACTTGAAGAATTTAGATCGTTTGGTGGAGATTTCAAGCTCATCGAGACATGTGCTTGATTCTTCGCGCTCTTCCATCTTTGTTAGTTTTCAAGAGATAACCTGAGTGTGAGACTACCAAAACGAACGTTTTCGCTTTCTCGCCAGCAAGAGTAGCTCGAAATTTGTGAAGTTAACGGCCGAGGGACATTGCCTCTAGAACTGCCCGAAATCAGATGAAGCGACATGAGGCTGCGGATTTTCATACAATGAACATGGACCGCATCGTGCGCCCAAAGTTCGATGAGAAAGGACTGCATGCGAAACCTATGCACCGAGTTTTTGAGGGTAAGCCCTCACTCGAATTGGCGTCTTCAAAGAAGACGCGCCCTATAGCGCTTCGAAAAAACGGTCCGCGCAAAAGGCTCTGTGGGAAGGGTGATGTGGTCTACAATGGAACTTGTGCCAGTATCGCGGCGGGAAGCTGTGAAGGGAGATAAGGGGCAAAATTGCTCCAGTGACACATCCCTTTTCCTAGTGACTTCGCCTCCAGACTCTTTCTTCGGAGTCTGCCTTCCACTCAGGAGTGCTGCTACTAGACAGCTAGCATGAAATGAATGCTTCGTTGTCTCTTGTGGTACCTACCATTACAAGGAATCACTCAACAAGACTCGTTCCAGTGCGCGGTCTTTTAGCCTTTGACCGTACAATCGTTCGGCGCTGGGAAAGCTCCATAAAAGACCTTTCCAACGTTCCCTTTATCATTTTCTCTTCACAGACGAGTCACTTGGCAACTTCTGTTCCTTATTTCAACACCATTACCTGCGCTCCTTACCGCTGACCGTGCCCTTCAGTATTCGACCTCCGCGCCTACACACGCACCATATCCCGGGGATGGGGAGGGCGAGCTGCTTCAAGTGAGCAAGGCTGCGCTTTTGATGTTGCTATTATTGCTGCTATGTTGCTATTATTGCTGCTTCAGGGAGAACGTAAGCGCTTTTAAGGCTGCTTTAGACAAACATCATACATCATAATACCTTTGCAAGCACCGTTCATCTTATTGGTATTTACTATTTTCCTCTTGGGACGCATGGTTTTTCTCTTTTTACCAGTTTTGTTCGCATGCACTCTTGAATTCTGATGGGTTTAATCGTACGCACTGAGTTCTAGTAGCGCTGTGTGTCTGTTTATTTAGTTTACAATATTGTTTTGTGTTGTGGGGTTTTTTGTTTTTTTTTCTCTTTATGGATACCACACAGGATTAACTGTGTAATAAACAACTGCAATTACAACAATGTCTTTCCCCAGCATAAGACAGTATGATAATACCACTCGAAAAACGCGTTCTCCGTCTAGTTCAAATAAAGTTCGCGCTCATGCCATCTTTATCCAGGGCGCATCTTGTTGGAGATCCCCAGCAGGGGAGGAGTCGTGTTTGCAAGAGAAGAATTGTTTCGATGGTTGATTTCTGTTGTTCCAGAGACGATATAAACGGGGTCGTATCTGCTCGTTATTGGGGAGGGGTCGTGCTTCACTTTTTGTGATGCTGAATGATTGATTTTTCCTGTTTCATATATGATGATGTGCCTCTCTATCTGCGGTTATAGAGTGTAGCTGCAAGCAGTACACGTTTTTGTATATTGCACATTTTATATTTTTTTGCTTGTTTTCCTCCCACGATGCTGTTGACATGTCCTTTTTTGGTATTCACTGAAAGGAAAGGAGGAAAGGAAAAGCCTTGGTCGACGGCCAATCCCTTTTTGGGATGCGGCACGCATTCCACTTCAGTCGGGAATGGCTGATTAAACGTGATGTGGCCTATAGAACGGCATGAGTCAGCGAATGAACAAATCAGTGTTTTCCTCCCAGACGAGTCTGATACCAACGCACCATCCCCGGAAGGTAGGAGGTTTGGTCGGCCTAACCGGCTAGATCAACCAAGCCGGCCAGGCCAGACGATCCGGGATTTGCCTCCCCCCGAATCGTACGCGTGGCAAGAGTTCCACTTTCCACTGGACCGCTACTGCTTGCTCCATGCTATTATAAGAGAGACGAACTTTTGTTCGGCCCTGCCCGCCTCTGTGCACACCCTAATAGAATGTCTGTCTCCGTGCTCTTGTCCTCTGAGCCCTTGCTTGCCACAGTCGAGTTTTTAACAGTTTCTGGAGTGCTATGGAACCAGAACACAATTTTTTAAAAGTAGCACACCATGCTTATTGGCACGATCCGCCCTATCCGGGCGGGTTTCTCAACAACACACAAGGGACACGCTCGCACAACTGGCACGCTGAAGTCCCTCCAGACTTTCCTGTTCTTCTCCGATTTCGTGCGATCTCCGAATCCTCTTTGGCTTCAGTTTGGAACTATTTCGCGTACAAGCAAAAAATTGGTAGCAAATCAAGTATAGTACGGTGGAATACTGAAGTACTGGGCTTCAAACTCGTCTCTGGTTCGCTTTCTCGCAGGTGATCGCAAGGCTGTATGATTATACGGAATTGTAAAATGTGATCTCTTTCGCCTGCCCTGCAGTTTCAAGCGATAGATGGGCCACGCCATACGCCTCCTACAGAATATGGAGTAGGGCCAGTTACCGTAGCATTGGCAATCAGTAGTCGACGAGTATTTGGGAGAAGGAGAAGAGGGAATTGCACCAGTGCTGAGAATTTGGACATTAATCTGGGTTCAATCGGCACTTGTTGAATCATCAGCAGTCACACATGATGCGCCATACGAAGCATATATTGCTGCTGCGATAGGTCTGAGCTTTTTCCGCCTTCCAGAGGCATCACTGATGGAACAAGTTCGTACTCGGCAAGAAAATTATGCGGCAGTCAATCGCTTTGGTTTTTGAAGCCTCGCCTTATTTGCGAAACGTGGCATTTCCTGTAACTGAAGCGAGATTTTGAAGACTCACAAGGTGACCCGCGAGTAATGGCTTTTGTGACATAAAAATTCGCTTTCAAGATAGAATGCTGTGCTACTATATCCTACACACTGCCCATTCTATGAAAATAGACACCAGTGCCTATCGATGAAAAATGCATTTCGCGATACCCCCTCCTTTTTGTATACAGTCAGGAAGCTACGGCGCATTTTCTTTCTTGAAACGCACGACAGAAGAGCAGTGCTCCTGAGAATGGCTCAGAAAATTCTCTTTTGACCTCAAAGGCCAAAATAGCACAGAACGCCTGATTGAATTCGAGTGAGGGCTTACCCTCAAAAACTCGGTGCATAGGTTTCGCATGCAGTCCTTTCTCATCGAACACTTTGGGCGCACGATGCGGTCCATGTTCATTGTATGAAAATCCGCAGCCTCATGTCGCTTCATCTGATTTCGGGCAGTTCTAGAGGCAATGTCCCTCGGCCGTTAACTTCACAAATTTCGAGCTACTCATGCTGGCGAGAAAGCGAAAACGTTCGTTTTGGTAGTCTCACACTCAGGTTATCTCTTGAAAACTAACAAAGATGGAAGAGCGCGAAGAATCAAGCACATGTCTCGATGAGCTTGAAATCTCCACCAAACGATCTTAAATTCTTCGAAAATTCTCCCCCACCCCCTCTTTACCACAAAATGCTATGTCACGGAAAGAACACCACCACATAAAGTGTAGTTCATGCAGACGATTGGGCGTGTCAGGCCAGATGAGTTTGGCGCGGTGCCAAATCCGTCTCCACCAGTCGTTGAAGTGAGCGAGTGACATAGCTGTATCATATCAACGTATTAGGTTGTCCGGAAAGTTCTCAGCGTTTTGTGTTACCATTTTTTGTACATTCATAAAAACTCATTCTCCCTTGCGTCTCAGTAGTACATCCTGAAGAGAATTCTTTGCGCTATCTGATGGTATAATTGCCGTTTCTAACCCCCTTTTCCCAAGACTTTTTGAAGCATGTCAAAAGAGCAACTTCGGACGATATTTTTCTTCGACTAAAAATTGGGTCAATCCGCAATCGAGACAGCTCAACAAATTAACCAGGTGTGGGGGCCCAATAGTGCTAGAGAAAGCACCGTGCGGCAATGGTTCGACAAATTTCGTTCTGGAGATTTCAGCCTTGAAGATGAACCTCGTAGCGGTCGACCTAAAGCAATACCTGACGAGGATTTGAAGAGGCTGACCCATCCCAAACAGTTCGAGAGATTGCAGAAAAGCTAGGCGTTGGCAAGTGTTGCGATGGTCTGAAACGCATTGGGAAGGTGAAAAAACTCGACAAGTGGGTGCCCCACAATTTGAGTGACCGGCAGAAATTGGCACGTCTCGAGGTTTCTTCTTCACTGCTTTTGCGCAACAGAAACGACCCGTTTTTGGACCGAATTGTCACCTGTGATGAAAAATGGATCATGTATGATAACAGGAGACGTTCCGGACAGTAGGTTGGACGCGAGGCAATTTCCAAAGCCGAATCTTCACCAAAAAAGGTTATGGTCACAGTGTGGTGGTCATCGGCTGGTGTGATCCACTATAACTTTTGTCACCAGGCCAAACCATCACAGCAGAGTCCTGTGAAGAATCGACGAAATGTACCGAAAATTGCGTCAGCTGCAGCCAGCACTTGTCAACAGAAAGGGTCCGATTCTTTGCATGACAACGCCCGCCCACACGTTTCACAAATCACTATCCATAAATTGAACGAATTGGGGGTTGAAGTTCTACCTCACCCGCCATATTCTCCAGACCTTTCACCAACCGACTATCACCTTTTCAAACATTTTCAGAACTTCCTTGCTGGAAAATACTTCATCAATCAGGACCAGGCAAAAAAGGCCTACATGGACTTCGTGGATTCTCTACCACCCAGTTTTTTCTTTGATGGGATTTATCGAATGGTGTCACATTGGCAAAAGTGTGCTGATTCGAACGGTGCCTATTTCGATTAAATCGATGAGTATTAAGAAAGTTATGATCGTTTGAAGTGAAACACTCACTCACACTCAAGAACCTTCCGGACAACCTAATATTAATCGGTTTCTACCACTCTTTGGCACATGCGCGCTTCAACAAGAATGCAGAGAACGGCTTTGACGCGTGACGCACTCATCTGCCTGGCACGCCCAACCGTCCGCAGCTAACTAGAGCATACGTACCAACCCAGTACTCAATCTATAATTTTGTTCTATCTTCTCAATTCTACAGTTCTATAGTTCGTATAGTTTTGTTCAAGTTCCATAAAATACATGATCATGAGACAGCGTGTGTTACATAGCATACAGTTATGAAGAGACAAAGCTTTCGGCCCTTACACTATTACATTTCTACGTTGTCGGTGAACTTCAACACAATTCACTTTGGTAACGTAAAAGGGAAAAGATGAAACGTCGCATGGAAGCCTCGCTGAGCCAGTGAACTGCTTCCCATTTAGGCTGCTTCATTATGACCGTAATCTAGGCATCTTATGTTGTACTGATGGTGATATAAAATAAGCACAATTGAACATGTTTTTTGAAACTCACAGTATTCGCTTGCGTTGTGCACGAATGTATTCCTTAAATTACTTGGATAGTTATACTTGAACAAGAGAAAATGATAAGCGTACCTTTGTACCAAAAGGCGAAATCGCGGCGCTCCCGTTAGTATGCCCTACAATATATCGTGCTATGATGATTTTATGCTATGTCGTGTAATTTCTATTATGAACCTGTTGTGGTAGTTGAGAGATAGGGGCTGATTGCTGTACTGGTCGATAATGAGGTAGTTGTGGTAGCAATACTCGTGATAGTTGATGACGTTGTTGTCGGTGTGGTGGTCGCTTGGCTTTGTTGTCGTTGTAGTCGTAGTGGTGGTAGGCAATGTTGTCGTTGTAGTAGTGGTGGTGGGTGGTTTTGTTGTCGTTGTGGTCGTAGTTGTAGTCGGCGTCGTCGTCGTTGTCGTTGTGGTGGTAGTAGGCGTCGTCGTTGTAGTCGTGGTGGTGGTTGGCGTCGTCGTCGTTGTGGTCGTGGTTGGCGTGGTTGTCGTTGTACTCGTAGTGGTCGTTGACTTCGTAGTAGTTGTTGTAGTCGTCGTTGTTGTCGTCGTTGAAGAAGTTGTACTTCGCAGAAAAACGTCAAGCTTTTCGATCTTTTCCCTGACGCATTTTCCCCCCTTGATTCTGAACACTGTCTCCTGCAAGCATGTGGATGATTGAACCTTGAGCAGCATATCTGTTTGCCACTGAATGTTGCAACCTAACATTTCGAAAACAAGCACACCAAAGAGACCACACAGCCGAAGCCAGGCTTTCCTCCTTCTTGCGATACGACTTCTCTGGGAAGGTCGCGACAATCCAGGTCCTCTTTTAGGCCAATCGGAACATAAAAAAATGGAAAGCCCAACCTTTTGCAACCTCCCGCCGACAGGACATCTGCAACCTCTAAACCATCTTCACTCATTCGATTTTACTGGAAACCACATTCCTCCGCGAATCCCTTTATGGAACACAATATGAGGCGTGTTTAGTCTCCAGAAATTTTTTTATTTTAGCTGATGATTTTTTCGTTTTAGACGCAGAGATATAGTCTTTTCACGCGGTTCGCACACGAACAAGGACACTGCACATCCAAATACGATCCCATCTCTTCCGGAGTTGGGGATTCCCCATAAGGTGGTATTGATTTGGTCGCTGAGGTGGAGGGGGTCGCAATGAGAGGGGCAGCCAACACCAAACAGCGCAAAGGTGTAATTAGCACTGCAAAAAATCAAAATACACTCCTTATCCTTGAGGTCAGAGTAGGCGTGACATTTGAACATGACAAGGAATTGGTTACTCGTCTAATATTCCAGCTTGGAACAACTGTCATCTTGGAGAGAGACACGACAATAATTGCGTCAAGATGAAAATATTTCACCAGAAGCACAGACTCCTTCAGGTTAAGTCGAAATATACGGCCACGCCTGATCTCAGGGATTTTGTGCATACTCAATTGACTGTATTAATAGGTTGACATAGGTCCGTAAGTACGCAGATCACTGAACAGTTCAACTCAAACACGTCCGTGGGTGGCCATGGATCTGCCTGACCCTATGTAAACGTCTGCATGCGTTGACAGATATTACGTGAAAGTTGCACCATCCCGCTACGCAGCCTGATGCATGGCGTATCCAGATCTTATGTTTGCGAGCAGCTGCGTTGGAAGAAATTCACATCCATCTGTCCTTGCGGTAAACGGCTTCCTGTTGCTACATGCCGCAACTGCAGTCGATAGTGGGCTTGAGTATAGCGGTAACGCTCCGCCAGTGGGAGCAGTGTGCCCGATGGTCTCTCTGCACAAAAGGGTAGCACGCTGACTGGTGGCAGTCTTACAAGGCTCATGCTGGGGTCGTTCCTCATGTTGGCTGTGTGCGGCAGTGCGGACGGAATCGGGAAAAAGCGCTTACATTCCACTATTCTTCAGCCTCATTTTCGTGCACCTTTAATCTGAGCAGACCCGTTATTATAGTTCACCATTCACTCGCGCATGTCGAGAACCAGGACCTGAGGGTGTGTGCACAGCTCCTTATTCACTTATGCAACGTTGAAGATAGTGCATGCGCAGTATGGAGGTTCGTACTTTTCCGCTGGGGTGGGAGAGGGTCATATTTGCTATGTGGCTTTTAGAAGAACTTGCGGAGTTGGTAAAAAGTTTTTCCTGGCTGTTGTTTTTTCGTGATTTTTCCTGCTTAATATGTACACTATACCTCCCCTCCCCGCTCGATCGTAGGAAAATCCATGGAAGCTTGGGGGTGAAATCAGGTGGGGAGCTGGGGACTTGTAGGAAAGTGGTAGGTTGGTGTGTAAGGGGAAGAGGTGAATGTCTTACTGACAGCCTTCCTCGAGGGGGAGGGCCGTACTTACACCACCACTTCGTACATCGCGATGTTGTACCCTGAGGCTCCACTCGTTGACGTGCACGTCTATGCGAAGAAAGTGGCGCACACTACAGTACCGTGCCCCTGAGCAGCCTTACCTGGTGTCTTTACCGACATGAAGCGTCCCAGCAAGGCTCAGCATGGCCATCTACACACGCCACCAAATGCCGGTTAGCTGCTTCACCCACAAGTGGGAGGAAGCAGCTAATCCGATTCTGACGATTTGGTTCACTGGCGTTTTTTCCACCTTTTGAGTACTCGCTCCGAAGACGGGAGTTTTCATAGATAAGGATATTTTCCTGCTCGTTTGAGGGTCTTAGACTACTACCTTTCGCTCTGAAACCGGATTCGTATGTTTGGGAGCCGTTCCGCGAAAATGTCACTAGTGTGTCTCAGCTTCTGTCAGGGACCCCTGTTGATATTTTTGTAGAGTTTGCACAGCTTGAAATGGTACGTTTCATAATTTCTGTGCAGTGACCGCAATTTTTTCAAGTTTAACAACGACTAGCGATGATTTATCTCAGGGGTAGCCCCTCCAACGATGGAGCTATGCGCTCCTTTTTTCGAGCGATTGTTAAGGGCCCTATTTTGAGCTTTTTCGGCCGTGTGGTCCCGTTACTTACTTCGGTGGCGTACTATTCACAGCCTCTGCCACAGCCTTCTGTATTTTGCAAGTTATCGTGCCCACTGCCTTTAAGGCGAGCCGATAATATGACAGGTGAGCTATGTCACACAGATCAGAAGTTTCGAATCGTTATTACTTAGTTGAAATGGATGTCACAGGCCCAATGAAAATTTGTCCACTTGCAGTTTTTTATTCATGTTGCTTTGCTTTGTTGTCATTTGCCCTTGTTGCCCACTTATTGGAGACAGCTTCACGCTTTCCTGTTGAAAGGAAGACGAGATTGTGGAAACCACTGGGTACTGGAAACCAGTTCGTCGCACCCAAGAAGTGTGCGAGAGCTATTGCGTGTGTGATGAATCAAAAAGGTAGTGTCGCACTTCCGCCTTGCCGCGGAACCCTTTCTCAACCAATGTTATGTCGTACCGTATTGCACTCCAGTTCATGATCAAGTGTTACTGCGAGTTGATGGACCCGTACCAGAAAGTCGTCCGCATGTTCGCATGATCGTTAGGCTGCGTTTATACCGTGCGACGGCATCGTCAACGTCGACGTAACCGACGAAAGCGACGTAGCCGACGTTTCGACGACTAGTTCGCGAAGATTATATACGTATCGATCCGACGTAACGGACGAAACCGACGTAAGCGACGTAACCGACGACAGAAGATTAGATACGTATCGACTGACGTCGCTTAACGTCGGTTACGTCCGTTACGTCGGATCGATACGTATATAATCTTCGCGAACTAGTCGTCGAAAACGTCGGTTACGTCGACGTTGACGACTACGTCGCACGGTATGAACGCAGCCTTAGCAAGAGCAAAGTGTGCGACGACAGTTTGTGTAGGTTGGATTGTGAAATGAAACAGGCTAAGGATAGCCGGTGAAGGGCGGGGGGTGGCCATCGTAGCAGCTCCCCAGCCTTAACTGTGATGTAGTTTCCAGCCACAATTAGGTTATCTTCTTCGACCGCAGACCGTTCTTCATTGTGTAAGGAAAGGGATTTTGCATATCGAGGCATCACGAGCTGTGCCTCAACAACTCTCAAAAAGCTTCAATTTCCAGTACTTACAACACAACAGAGTAAGGTTAGTGCTTTTTCGGACCACCACCCATGATTTCAGATTTGAGTGCACGTTGGAGGTTCCGAAGGCTGTGCACACTACGTGCCTGTATTTGACTGAAATTATGGTAAACCTCTGCTCACTAGCGCTTTCTTGTAGCAGTAGATCTCTTCATATTGCGTCGGGTTTTCACGAGCAGACCTACAGTAGCATCGGCTGCCGTAAACGTAATCATCCCAATCTGACTTTCGCTTCCGTCGGTATTCACAGCGGTCCTGAAACAATATCCATCTGTTATATCCTACTTCACTCATGGGTTACATATTAGGTCATCCCATTCAAACGTGCCGCTGGTTTTTTTTGAATAAAACAAAGAGGAGAATAGATAGAAAAGTGATATTTTAGCTTTAGGATGAGTAAATCCCTCCTTCACCAATGACCCGCTCCCAGTGCCCCGAGGGCCTTTGGACCTCTGGTACCTTCGATTTTATTTTCTCTAGTAAGCTATGTGCTGTAATTGCGTTTGTGTGCCAATGTTACGGCAAATGACAAAAGACTGTTCATGCCGTTGGTAGATACTCGTCAACTGAAGCTACCACATTTGTTTAATCGCATCGGCTTTATGACAGGCTGCGAATGCGGGCGATTGATACCCCTATTCCATCCCCGTCTCAGCATGATCGAGAACATTCGAGTCACTGATTCTTATTGACCCATATCTACAGTGTTCTCCGGAGTTCTTGTGTTGTCTATGATACGACAAGCACGCCGTGGTGGTCTCCTTCGTTGTAGTTGTGCTATGGTTAGCAGTCCCAGATTGTCGGTGCTCTTGTCGGCCGAGATGGCCCGTGAAGGATAACGACGGCTCATATATTGCCACCGGTACCCACTGCAGCTGACGGGTATTTTGGTCTATGTAATTAGAAGCAGACTTTAAATAAAAAACCCACAGTGAGCTGTGTAACTTACATAGTTGCTTGATGATGATGACTCTGAGGGTCCATACTTGCGCCAACCTAAAACTTCTCATGATTAACGAAAACTGCGAGCGGCGGTGGCTTCTCATCTGGACAAAAATTCATACTATAAAATTTGTATCGCCGATGTGTGAGTTTTACGGCCTTGCAGATAGCGGTCCTACGAGTACTACCTTATGATTTCCTCTAAGTGCGTCTGTGATGCGTCTTTCCATGTTTTGACTAGGAGTGACATCTCCATGGCTGAAGATCGGAAATATACTGTCTAGGTGAACGTGCTCTGAGAATCCCAGGTCGTGATTGCTCTTGGGCCTGTCTTATAGGAGAGACCGTATATCGGTAGCCTCATGACCCCCGGGCTGTTGAACCACTCCATTCACGCCATTCTCCGTTTATCGGACATACTCCGGGCAGAGCAGTTGCAGCTGGGATGTCAGACTCGCGGGGAAGCTCGACAAGGGTCCAGGCTCTGTGATCAGATATTCAGTGCCTGACTTCATCCACCCTTTTTCTTGTGCAGGATGAATATTATGGGACCATCCACGACAACAAATTTTTTCCTTTCTTCCTTGTACGGGCTCCTGAACCAAATCTTCCACCGTGTATTTCGAGAACACCCTTACACACAACTATGGTCCGGCGCAGGTCAAATTTGAGCAGCGCACTTTCCTCTTATGACGTCTGATTTGAAAAACCGGCGCCGATCGGGCTTCTTTTCAATTTCTCGAGAACTTCTTCTGGGCTAGGTTCGCCAAATTTCACAGATACACAGCTTAAGGTACTAGCTTCCAAATGGTATAGTAGCCCGCTGCTCTATCCCCTTTGCTTTTCTGCCATTCTATATGTAGCGGCACGTTTGAATGGGATGACCTAATATATACCCTAGTTCTCTGCTGTTCAAGGCACGTGTCAGCATTATGAGGGGGCCCCGGCGCTAAACCTGTCCCTGCCGGTTGTTGAAGCGTATACGCGACAATAGTTGGTAAAAAACCAGTGGTACGGTCGCTATGATATAGTCCTATCCTTGTTGCTTCAGCAGCTGTTCAAGAACGGGTTCAGCACCGCGCCAAACTCATCATCCCGCCTGACACACTCCTCTGTCCGCATCTAAGTGGCGTATATGTGTGTTGCACCACTCTGCCCTCATTGGACGCTATTTGGATGGTGCTGTCATGAAGTTCCGATGTAAAAAAGCAACATCTCATTACTGATGCGAACCAGCAATGTTTACGCCAAACGGGCGAGGTGTTACAAGAAAGAGCAACTCATACTCGTACAGTTTTATTGAAAAGCATGATCATGCCGAGCATCCATCGCCTCTCCAGATGAAATGCACACTCGAGAATCTTCGAACGCTAATTTCAAAACTTGCCTCCGAATCTGCTAAACGTGCGCCCTTCGAAAAAGAGAGTGTAGGCGTGATAAGTGGGAAGAGCGGATTTGTGAGGCACGCTTTCGCATTCAAAGGTAAGGCAGTGAAATTTGGAGAATGATGTGGGCGTGTGCTGGAGGAAGTTTTCCCCAAGGTTATGATCAAAAATGACGTCAGAATGAGCTTTTGCCTTGCCAAGTTAGTCCTTGGACTCCCGATTGGGGCAACAGCGGCATCTATTCTGCAATGGCTACCCGACATTGCCAAGATTGGTTTGAAACCTCGGATTTGGCTAAAAACTTGGCCTTGGGGTGATTCCACCTCCTGGCGCACTTGTCAGACTGGTTGCGTAAGAACGCTTGCGACGAGCGCTACAAGCGTCACCATGCGCAAGCCTGTCCTCTGGCTACAAGATGTTCAGAGTTGCAAGTGAATACTCATAATTCCCTGATAGATAAGTAGAAACCTGCAGTGATATAGTAGAGACGTAACATGTCTTTTTAGCCAAGTTCTACACGCGCAACCGCCAACCGTTCGGAATTGTTGGGTTTCCTTTACAGTTCGCACTGGAGTCTTGCCGCTCAATACCGTATCCGCTGACTATTCGACACATTTTCCCTTTTGGGCTCATGAGCAGGTCTTTTAACCTGTCCTAATTCGAATGGATTGGAGTCCACTGTCTGTCGTCCATCTATCATCTCACCCTCCATCTACGAGCCCGAGGCTCGTCTTTGCCCGAACCTTGCCCTCATTCCCACATCATGCGCAGTGCCACCATTCGGCAACACCGTCATGCGCACCATACCATTCGCCCTGTATTTAAGGATCATCGCAGATTGTCTCGCAAGGGGTTGGAAGGCGGGCAACACGTATTCCTCTGGCAGAGCGCAAGTGACTGTGACGCAGGTCCTCACAAACGCATCTGACGGAGAGTCTCAATGGCCGTTGATGAGCTGGACGTAGGGTAAAGCTGCGTTCATACCTAACGACGTCGTCGACGTAACTTAGCGCACGCAGTCGACGACGTTGCCGTCGTCGGTTACGTGCGCTAAGTTGGATAAGTCGGCTACGTCGGATCGATACGTATCTGCTCTTCTGAGGGTAGTGGCCGAAAACGTCGTTTCGTCGAAAATGGCAACATCGCCTATTACGTCGGATCGATACGGATCCAGTTTCCGGAAGGTAGTTACGCTAGTTGCGTACAGCAACGTCGTCGCAAGCTATGAACGCAGCCTCAGGTTATAGTAGGCGTTTGCTTGTTCTGATTTATCGCATAAATTACCTGTTTCGATTCCTTGTCTTTTCATATTACTCTCAAGTGTTTGCCACATTTTCTATTTCATGATTAATGTTGTTTTATTATAGTCTTGTAGTTGTAACATGTTAGTTAGCCCTCGCTTAATTAGCGCGTAGATCCCCCGTATGATCAGATTAAAGAGCGCACACGATAATACTTCAAAGTGTAGGATAAGAGAGAGCGCGTGGAACAGTCTCTGAGGATACCAATAGACAAGCGCAGAAACGCGCCGAAGGTAAGGGGATAAGGATCGCAGGCGTGCCGCGTGGCATCGAGATTGCTGGAGATAGAGACCTCCTTCAGCCCTGCCAGTCCACACAACGCCAAGCCCCTGGCATGCCAACATGCGCTGCATCTGCGGGGGACCTGTCGGCTAATGTCTCGACAGATTCGAGCCCATTACCTGTTGGCTGGTGAGGGAATCCTTCGTAACTCCGTTCACGAAAAAACCATGCTGCAGAATTAAAGGTCAGTTGTGCATCAGCTTCTCAAGTCGTACCACCAGTCGCACATTAGTAGTATACACCCATCTTGAATGCCGACCTGCTCCCTCTCTTTGTGAAAAGTGTATTATTATATATGAACGAGGTAGCCTTCCTCGATTGCTTCTACTCCTTGCACCGTCGCGAGAAGGCGATGCCACTCATGATGGCTGAAGAGCTCAGAAAAAAAAAACGTATGCTTTCAATCTATGGGGGTGCATAATTATTTCATAATCGCGCCAAGTACCACCAATGAGGTATTGCAAAGGGGTTGATGGGCGTTGCATTGCTAAAGGTCCATTTCACTCAACCTTTCAGCGGTGCGGCGTGTCGACTGTGGACGGCCTTATCAACTAACTAGGAGAACATGCGATGCCGCGATTCGCGATTCAGAAGTGACACCATAAATTCATGGCCTACAGTCGAGCTGCAGAAATCGCACCATTTAAAGACACATGGTACGCTCAAACACATTGAGGGTGTATGAGACTATCAGCCCCCAGCTGTCGATGTGTCGTGGTCCCCCCGCCCAAAACTGCACGGGGTCAGAGTACGGGACCGTGGGAAAGTCGTAATTCCTTGCTACGCCGCCCGTTTTTGCAAACTCACGTTTTTACTAACACCGTCCGCGCGGTCGCGTGCAGCTCTCTTGGCTTTTTGCCAAGTCCTGTAATTGCGCTTTGGAATACAAGTACAACGCAATTTCTTTATGCGGATAACATTTTAGGTTCTGCAAAATAAGAACTGAAGATGATGACGAGGGCTAGAACTCAAGAGCAACTGTGCTGCTTCTGCAACAGCCCTCGCAGGCCGCGCATTCCCACAAAACATCAAAATAAAAACGGCCTAAGCGTCCCACTCGTTAGTTTGAAGTATTTCTATAGCATTAGAGCCGGATTCGAGCCGGATCGCAGAAATGCACACGCGATTTTAATTTATTGCGTTTCCTTAGTTTTTTCAATTTTGTTTTATTTACATCTACATTCGTTGTTGTTCATTTCTAGCCTTTGTCATCTTCATCACCTTCTATTCGGACTTTGAAGCATGAGCAATACCTCAAATGTTAGGAAATTGCGTTTTGCTTGTATTGTCATGTTTTATTGTCATGTTGTCCGTTTTTATTGTCATGTTCTGTGGGAATGCGCGGCCTCTGAGGGATATTGCAGAAGCAGCACAGTTGCTCTTGAGTTCTAGCCCTCGTCATCATCTTCGGTTGTTATCCGCATAAAGAAATTGCGTTGTACTTGTATTCCAAAGCGCAATTACAGGACTTGGCAAAAAGCCAAGAGAGCTGCACGCGACCGCGCCGCGCGGATGGTGTTAGCATAAACGTGAGGGCGGTGTAGCAAGGAATTACGACTTTCCCACGGCCCCGTACTCTGACCCCGTGCAGTTTTGGGCGGGGGGACCACGACACATCGACAGCTGGGGGCTGATAGTCTCATACACCCTCAATGTGTTTGAGCGTACCATGTGTCTTTAATCACTTCTGCACAGGTTATCAAAACTGTCCTTTCAATGATGGAACACACGCTACAGTGATGGAACCCATCCTACCACCACTCAAGCATTTCATGCACCTTCGAGATGCAGAATGCCTTTTGCCCCCTTCCCTCCTTGATGTAGAAGACGACAAACTGGCTCCTTATTCCTTATCGATTTCCAGGGAGGCTTTGTTTCCTCTGCGCAGAGCGAGGTAGTATGGTTCGCAGTGAACAATTTCACATAAGCTTCACGACAAACTAGCTAGGGTCATTAGGGCGGAAAGTTGAACAAGTGACGAAGTCTGATCCAGACTTCAGAAAGTAGGCATATACAGCACCTACCAAAATTGAGCGTTAAATTAACTGTGTCGGGCCGTGAATGTACACAACTGTGCGTACTGTAAGAAGAAATCACGAAAAAAAGGAGAAACAGGTGCAATATGGTATCCCCGGCTGCGCGTAGGAGCAAAAATAGTATAGTGCGCTATGTATCTAGAAGACTGTGAAGGAGTGTGCTGTGCTCGAAACACTTCGTATTTTCACAAGATATGATCGTCTTGGCCTCAACTCCCTCCCTCTACGAACATATGCCAACTTCTCAGCAGTGCCATTTGATCATTTCCATTTTTACCAGTCGGATCGCCTAGCTGTCGCCGGGCGCTCCTCCTTCTGTGACATGACCCGGCTTCGCCGGGCCATGCGCATTTGCCGCGTGCTGAGTTACGAATCGCTGATCAACCACACTGTTCAAAGGAATGTTCTGCAGGAATGGAGCGGGAATATTGCAGCCTGTTAGGTTAGCCGCTGAAGCAGCCTATGATTCATGCATTCTGTCGTCTTAAAGCGTCTTGCTTTGGAATGCACTCCCGCATTCAGCAGTGGAACCCTTTAAATGGCCCTCACTAAGGTTGTTGATGGAAGATAATTGTGGTAAGAGTGATTAAGTCAATTGCTGCTGTTCATAACATCTCTGTAAACAAACCCCACGCGTTCGGAACAGGGTTAGCTTAGCGGTCGTACATGATGTCGTTACTAATAAGCAGTGAGGAATGAGTTCTGTTGGAATCACTGAGATCGTTATACTTGAGTCATATCGATCGCATTGTTGTTGTGAGCGGTGAAGCGGATTTTCCCATGTTACCTTGTCACTTTTAGCTCCTATCACTTCCGTACCCGCCAATAATATTCCCGTCCCGTATCACTATCATATCACCCTATATCACCTCTCGGATCCGAGGTCCCACTGTTGCTGTAACCTGCGTTACGAATTTGATGACCCTCCCCTTCCGAGGCCGCTTATCGTATCTTATCAACTGTTATCACTTTCTGTCACCCGCCAATAATGTTCCCGTCCCACCCCTATATCACTTCTTGGAACCAACGTTCCACGCTCACTGCGACGGGTGCTATGAATTTCGTGACAGACAGACGGACGCACACACACACACACACACACACACACTGACAGACATACTTAGTGAATTATATATAGTAGGGATCCCGCTTTCCACACGTGAGCAAATTTGCTATTTGGGGCTTAGCGACACATTGATGATTTTGCTATACAAGTAAACTGGGTCCGAGACCTTCGCTTTTGATACTTCCGGATATTTACTTTTCCCTTCTAACGATAACCGTCATCATGCGACGCCGCAGCATGTAATCAGCCCACCCGGACATGTTGAGGACCAATTTTCCATAAGTGGATGGACGTTCATTATGCAGACTATATGTAGAGCTAAGTATCGAAAAATTCGAAAGCGTCGCTGTGTTCACTCAAATGCTGGACAAATACTACAGAGCGGAAAGTAAATGTAGTGGGGAAAATTACAAGGACTCTCGGACGTGGATGCCTTCAGCCATTGTCTCTTTTGTGTGCAAGAGCGGTGCTGAGACTTGGCAATTGTATTCGATGTCCATTGATACCTCCTTACATATCCTATCCGCAGCCTCATCGTGGCGTAGGGGTGAACGGTTTTGGACTGTTACAAAAACGTACGAATGCGGAAGGTGCCACGTCAGAGCCTGGCGAGCTACGCGTGGTTAAACTTCTTATCGCCGAAAACGGTAACAGTTATGGGCTTCATTCCCCTGAACCTGAAGGAACCGCTGACAGGGCGACGTCGGCTGGGACCGCTGGGCGAGGCTGCTAAAATCACAGGGCCAATGGAGATTCAAGTCGCCCAGGACTAGGATGACGATCTGTACTTTCAACGCACGGACGCTTGCATCGGAAGCTCACATCGAGGATCTGATGTTGCAAGCCAGCCGAAAGACTCAAGTTGAGTACGACGTCATCGGGAATGACCGAGACGAGGAGGTGTCGCCCGCTACACGCCGTATACGAGAGTGGAGAAGAATTGTTCCTCGGAACATGCGACGGCAGAGGCGTTGGCGGTGTGGGCGTCCTCGTCAGTCAACGACGTGTCACATCGGCCTTAAACATCATTCGTACGAAAGTCTGAGACACCCGAATCGGACGTTTGCGAATCTGAGAAGATGTTGCGTTTCAAGCTCCAGCTTTGACAATCTTCGTCGCCTACGCACCAACATCAAGCTACGACGAGGATGAGCTCGAAGCGTTCTATATGGAATTGGAGAAGTTCTACAAGGAAGATCACACCTTCTTCAAGGTCATCGTCGGTGATTTCAACGCTAAGATCGGACCAAGAAGAACGGCTGAAGAACTTCACATCGGAACTCACGGAACGGAGTGGAATGAGCAGGGTGAAAGGCTGTCTGAGTTTATCATGTCGACCCACACCATCCATGGTAACTCGCAGTTCCAGAAGCCCTACTCTCTACGCTGGACATGGGAGTCTCCTGGTGGACAATTCCATAACGAGATCGACCACATCATCTGCAATCGAAGGTTTTGCCTGACCGATGTCGCTGTTGTCCCTAAGTTCTACACGGGATCCGACCATCGTCTCCTTCGCGCAAGATTCCGCTTTTCGATGCGAGGAGAGAGAGCCGCAAAGTTCAAGAAGCGAAGCCCCAAGACCACCATCAACTGGATCACTTCACTTCTCTCACTGGGCTCTGGGAAGATTCTGTCATTGACAACATCGACGAGGAATACGAAAGTCTTGTTGCACATCTTCACGACTGCTGAGCCAAGAAGGTAGGAGGGCTTCCAGAGATTGACCAAGAAGCGTCCATCTCTGGGAACACTCTCCGAGCTGTTCAAGGTGCCAACGGACCGGCACGAGCGCAGGCAATTACCAGCTGACGTCTGAGCTTGCGAAGCTATGCAGAGAAGCGATAAAGGAAGACCTCAAGGAGAGAAGAGCAGCAGTACTGGTGGAAGCCGCAGAGGCTGGAAAGAGCGTACGCAACGCCCGCCGCGACTTCGCCAACTGTAAGACTAAGATGACCGCCCTCCGACGTCCGGATGGAACAATCATCGCATCCAGAAGGGCAATGGAGAAGGTCATCCACGACTTCTACTCCGGATGCTCTTTGCAGCCAGTCCCACCTCTAACCGATACTGCCTTGGAGCAGGATGGATATGTCGTTCCTGCAGTTCTCTCTTCCGAAGTCCGACACGCCATCTCGTCGGTGAAGAATCGTACGGCACCCGGTCCCGACAGGATCAGACCCGAACATCTGAAGAATCTTCCGCCAGTTCTTGTCAAAACTCTGGCTCGACTCTTCACGCGCTACCTGTCGGAATGCAAGGTACCCACCTCGTGGAAAACCAGCAAGCTAGTGGCTGCCTGAGCAAGCAAGGGAGACCTGTACGACATTTGGCATTATCGTCCAATCTGCCTGCTGTCTGTAGTCTACAAACTTTTCACACGAGTCATCCTGAACAGGATTGGCAGAACACTAGACGAAGGGCAGCCATGCGAGCAGGGTTTCGAAAGAGGGTTCAGTATGATCGATCACATCCCACACGGTAACGAAGCTCATTGAAGTATCGCGAGAGTACAAGATGCCGCTATGTCTCACGTTCATCGACTTGAAGAAAGCCTTCGACTCCGTTGAGACAGAAGCGGTTATCGAAGCCCTGGGCAACCAGGGTATTCCTACTCAGTACATCAGGATTCTTCGTGAGCTCTACAGCAACTTCACGACCAAGATTTCACCATTCTACAAGGAGATCATCATTGATGTGAAGAGAGGGGTCCGACAGGGCGACACCATCTCGCCCAAGCTCAGCCCTCTCTCGAGAACGTCATGCGTCAACTGGAATGGGAAGACATGGGAGTGAAGATCGACGGTCGGCAACTACACCATCTCCGCTTTGCTGACGACATCGTTTTGATAACACCAAACATCGAGCAAGCGGAACGAATGCTGGCTGAATTTGACTGCGCGTGTGGAACAATCGGTCTACGGCTGAATCTAACGAAGACGATGTTCATGAGAAACGGATTGGTTTCTGATGCCCCATTCACGCTCAACGGAACGACCATCTCTGAATGCTCTAGCTATGTGTAGGGTCGTGAAATCATTATGATGAATGACCTAAATTCCAGAGCTGAGCAGGAGGAAGCGAAGCGGCTTGGGGAGCGCTCATAACGATCGAGAGTATGCGAAGGAAGATCTGAAGAAACATCAAGCCTCTGTGCCATCTCTTCGCATTCCTGCGGTCCTTCCTGCCTTGTACGTACGCCTCAAGATGACTTTGGACTCTACGAAAGCAAGGATGAGCCCATGCGTTGGCGTTATTCAACGCGCCATCGAAAGGGCGATGCTCGGAGTTTCCCGCTACACGCAAGTGAGAGAGGGAATCCGGAGCTCCGCACTCCGCCAACGATCGAAGATCAGAGACGCCGCCGCATTTGCCAAGGTTTCGAAGATCAGGTGGGCCGGACACGTCATGCGTTTCGAGGACGACCGCTGGACCAGAGCAATCACCGACTGGATTCCACGGGATGTCAAGCGAACGCCTGGACGACCGCCTACGCGATGGTCAGACTTCTTCGTGAAAGCTCTGAACGAATGGTATGAAGTTCATCGTGTCCCTCGAGCTGAGAGAGTTCATTGGGCAACTCTTGCACGTTGCAGGGACGAATGGAGACGTTACTGGCGCCCGCTCGAGGAACTCGATGATCAACGGGAGCACAGGTGATACAGGTGATACCTCCTTGTGGCCTAGGCCATCTAGATGCGGAAGGAACTGTATTAATACAGTCGTGTGTATTTGTCTGTTCGCGTGGTAGCTTTCGGATGCACTCGCACTTCACTCAGCAGAAGGCATTGATCCAATCCACTGTGACTGAACACATAGGGGTGAGCTCCAGTTTCTCAGCTTGCACCTCCTTTCACGACACAGTTGAGCCATTGCCTCACCACCATGGCTGGGACAGGCGCATGAGAATAGTGACCCTTCCGACTATTCATCTTACACTACCACTGCCACTGCCACTTCTTGTGTGGAGAAAAACTGAGATTATTCAAGGGGAAGCGTTCACTTCACCGCAGCTCACCTATTCTAGGATGTGGTCAGACATTCAAGAAACCAAATTAAGCTTCAGTGTCATTCCGGCTCAAAATAAATGGCAGTGTGCCCAATGATCTGTTAAGCAGAATATCCGTGATTCAATTCCAAATCGTATTCTGGTAAGAAAAGGATGGCGTGGTGCGCTCCTTCAGGAGGCGCCACTAGGGAACTAGCCGTGTTTCGCAGGCTGAATTGAGGACGGATACCCGAATATGTGTGACAGACCTTTGTGACAGGCGGGCATACGAAGGTCCCATGTCCATCACCCATTCAATGATGATAAATGCATTGCAAAGTAATGTTACGGCCTCCTTTCGAAGCCTAGTACATTCACAAGGCCCGGCTGGTGTAAAATGTTCGCGATAGTTCTCAATGCAGGACGGCATTTGGGAAGCACGCCTTCCAAAACTGTGGCAACGAATGAACTGCTCGCGTGCAACGCTGGGGGTTGGGACGCTGAGTGAGCGCATACGAGCGCAAAGAAGCATAGAGAGCAAAGGAATCGATCGATGCATAAGCAGGAAATGGGATGGTTCGATTGTCAGTCGAGAGAGTTCGGTTGCGGCTCCAAAGCCGTTTTATGACGGGCCCAATACTAGTAGGAGGGTAGCTTTAACTATGTTATAGCGATTTCGTTACTCGATTACAAGGGTAGTTCATTATTGCGGTCGTTTAACGACGTATGGTTTCTGTCTAACAATGGCTGTACCACATGTTTTCGACATTTGCCCTGCATTCCATCCAAGCAATCCAAGAACGACTTGTGGGCTCTGCTAAATGAGAAGACGGCTGATGAACCAACAGAAGACGGAGTCGGATGTCGCTGGCGACCTACGAAAAAGAGGGCGCTACCAAAGGTGGCTGCGCTTGCCATGGTGGATTCGGCAACGGATTAAGGGACGCTGATGATGAGCGAGTTCTTGAATATGCAGATATGCATAAATCGTCATTCTGAGCATAGAGTTTCGCGGAAGCGACTCGCATTCTATCACCTTGCACAGCTATTATTTGACGGTAGGACCACGCGGTGTTGCACGCGACAACTGCAAATACCGTATGGTTACGATTGGCGAGCGCTCGCAATGGTGCATGTGAGCTAGACTTTTCCCATTCGTGAGTAGAATCTGTGCATTTTCTGCCTATAATTCCTCATTCATCATTCTAGTAATGCAAGTAAAACAAAATCTAACGGTCATAACAATCCCGCTTCTAGCGGAGTGAAAAGCGCATTAAAAACTGACGAGTCTCATTCAATAACCAATGAGTTTATTGCGAGCCTACGCTCCACTGCGAGCTCAGAGCGTCTGTAGATTATTAACCACCCGATGTCGCTCTTAAAGCAGTCTCCCATTTACAGTGCGAGTGCCAGAACACCAGTAGGCTTTATGCTTATCAGGCGTCACAGATAGTAAGACAGCGCCTAATGAGGCAGCTGCACGCAACCGCCAGCTGATCCGCCCGCTGACGCTACAGCTCTCACGGTCCATGCTAGTCGAGTGACGCGATCTCGAGAAAATCAAATGGTTGTGACCGAAGGAGCGCACGGCAGCTAAGATTTCTCGTATTCGATTACCTAAGGTCACTTCCGTCGAGAAAATCTGGAAAGAAGCCATGAAATCGATAATTTTGCCCTTCTAGAATCATAACCAAGCCTGGGGGACGTAAAGTGACAAGCAGGTCTAGCTGTGGACGGTCACGTCTGACCGAAAGTTCGTTATATTAGGTCATCCCATTCAAGGTTGCCGAGACATATAGACCAATGGCAGAAAAGCAAAAGGGATAGAGAAGCGGACTACTATATCAACTACCAGTCGGATCGCCCGGCTGACGTCGAGTTCTCCTCCTTCTCTTTAGCTCGGCTTCGCCGAGCTGTGCGGTAGTGGTCAAATCATAATAGACAGAGTAACCTAGCGAAATCTGCACCCCTCAGAGTTGCGGAAGGCGTGTGGTTTCGGCCCATTCTGTACGTAGATCTCAGAAATAGATAGGAAGTACAGAATATCAATATGTGTTGCACAGTAGATGAACACATTCCGTTTTTATTACCTGCATCACAACACCAACGATGGGCGATTAACTTGTCATTAACATGCAATCCACCTGCTATGGTTGCATGAATGGCTGCAGATGACAATATATGTTCATTGAATATCTTACAAACTACTTCGTTATACGTTCTCATCAGTGATTTAAAGTTGAAAAGCAAAAAAATGTTCTTGAACAGTGTGCTTGAAGCTCTTGACTTGTTTAACCACTTTATTGGCAAGCTTTCGGCATATAATGCCTTCGTCAGGCCTTAAATTACAATTTCAAACATATAATAGCTACAACGAGCAATGCGTAAAACCTTACATACCAGGCCTTGAGAGGGACGGACCTATCGGCGGGGTGTCAGGGCAATAAGTGACCCGCACTATGACAATGAGACAAATGGGTGGCGGTGATTATGCGATGAGTCTCAGAAGGTCACGTAGCTCCTCTTTCGCATTGATCTCTGGCTTGAGGCGGTGTATCTCCCGAGCTTCCATTATTTTCCTCTGGAGCGGCCGTACCAAATGGCGATGCAACACACTCACATCAAAAGACGGAGCGGTCTCATTTGGGTGTCTAAGCGTACGGTGCCTTGAGAAGCTACTTCGTGGGTAAGCTGCGGGGTTGTTCAACGCTCTTCTATGCTCGTCCAGACGATTCCTCAAAGGTCGCGCGGTCTCCCCCACGTACGTTTCTCCACATCCTCTGCATTGAATGAGATAAACAGTGCCTTGAAGTTCACAAATCTTTTCGGATGAACAGTACCGGCAAGATTCATCGTGGCACCGATTTTCATAAATATCATTTGCTGAAATCAACGCCTAACTGATGCTGCGTCCCGCGTTATGAGTATGTTGTCCTTTCCACTCTAACTCCCCTTATCAGCAGCTAGCAGTTCTTGTCACCCACATATTCCTGTGCCATCCTACTCTATATAATCCGCTAAGTATGTCTGTCCGTGTGTGTATGTTTGTGTGTGCGTCTGTCTGTGTGTCACGAAATTCATAGCGCCTGTCCCAGTAGCAGTGAGACAATGATTTCAAGAAGTGATGTACGGGGTGTGACGAGCTCTCAGAGCTTTAATGCCGTGTATTCGAGGCTCAGATTGTGAACCTTTCCTTTGGCCAACACTTTCCTGATAACACTAGAAAATCTCCACTATCCTACTCTATATAATGTCGATGTCGACGAGCGGGGAGGGGGGGGGGGGGTACGTAGTACGCCTGAAACAGGAAACAGCACTATTGGTTGGTGACAGGAAGTGATATTTATTTATTTATTTATTTATTTATTTATTTATTTATTTATTTA
>MU912423.1:29419-50959 GCA_036418165.1 Cooperia oncophora
TCTTACTATTCTATAAAGCACTAACTTCTGTGTGTCGGTTTGTCGGTCTGTATGTATGTAAGTAAGTATGTATGTATGTATGTTTGTCTGTCCGCAAAATGCTTCACGGGTTTGAGTTTGCTGGAGGCGAAAACGACCGCCAGTCAAACAGGCAAATCAGTGCGGAAGTATCAATCCAATGTTTTGATCGTGATATCGGCCTCCGCTATATAAGACAACCATTCGGTACACTCCGAGCCATTGCACGAGATGCTCGCATGGCAGTGGGACGTGTGCTCGTGCGGGGACAGCGTGGGGTGGGACTGAGGGGGGTGTGGGAGGGCGCCAGTGCCTCCCCCCTCTGCTTCCTTCCCCTGCGCGTGCTCAGCCTGATCTGAACATGCGCAAGAGAAGGAAGCAGAGGGAACGGCCCAACTGGAACACTGGGGCGTTTGTTCCAAGGTATGATATAGGTTACCAGTAGGATAGCCCGGCCGATGCCAGCTCTCTCCATTTCTTTTAGGCTCGCTTCCGCCTTCGAGGCTTCGCAGGCCGTTCCATGATAGGAAGGAACTTTTCAATCCAGTGGGTGCCTCATTCGAAGCGCTGTATTGCCACCATATCGTAACAGATAGAGCAACCCCTGCGGATCCTGCGCTGCGCTTAGGCAATACGCTTATTACTTTGCTATCAGCAAAATGCGTGAGGTTTGTGGGCAAAAGTCGTGCCCCAGGCGGGAGTCGACCCCACTTCAATTCGTTTCCGGGAGAGTTGCGCTATCCGTTATCACCAGCACCAGCGCGCCTTTTGCTTCCCGCTGGGCACGATTCTCCCCACAACTCAGCCATTTTGTATATACAATTCGGAACGCCGTACTGCGGCGTTTAAACAGCAGTTATCATAACAAAACAGCTTATACTTGTGGTCCGCGCCATAACGCCTATACAACACATAACCCTATCGATATAGATACAAAGTGCAGTCGATCAATCAGTAGCGGCTCGCTGAAGTTTAAATAACATATTTTTAGTTACTTTACTCCCTTATTATTCACCAGTCGGATCGCCCAGCTGTCGTTGGCGCTCCTTCTGTGACATGGCCCGGCTTCACCGGCCATGCGGATTTGCCGCGTGCTAAGTTACGGATCGTTGACCAACCACACTATTAGAAGGAATCTTCTGCACCAGCCAAAAAGTGAAAAGCAACGCTCGTTCCGTCAAGCAACAGCAGCGCCGCCAACTTACAGATAAAAAGAGAGAGCAGGCCTTAGCCAGCGATCCGACTGGTATGTTCATAACCTACACGGGAATATTGCAGCCTGTTAGGATGGCCGTTGAAGCAGCCTATGATTGATGCATTCTGTCGTCTTAAAACGCCTTGCTTTGGAATGCACTCCCGCATTCAGCAGTGGAACGCTTTGAATGGCCTTCACTAAGGTTGTTGAAGGAAGATGGTTGTAAGAGTGATTAAGTCAATTGCTGCTGTTCATAACATCTCTGTATACAAACCCCACGCGTTCGGAACAGGGTTACTAAGCGATCGTACCTGATGTCGTTAGTGATAAGCAGTGAAGAATGTGTTGTGTTAAAAACACTGAGATCGTTCTACTTGAGTCATATCGATCGCATTGTTGTTGTGAGCGGTGGAACGGATTTTCCCATGTTAACTTGTCACTTTTAGCTCCTATCACTTCCGTGCCCGCCAAAAATATTCCCGTTCCGTATCGCTATCTTATCACCCTATATCACCTCTCTCGATACCGACGTCCCACCTGTGCCTGCTGAACCTGCGCTACGAATTTGATGACCCTCCCCTTCCGAGGCCGCTTATCGTATCTTATCAACTGTTATCACTTTCTGTCGCCCGCCAATAATGTTCCCGTCCCACACCCTATAGCACTCTCAGGACCACGTACCGCTGTTGGTGACTGCGTTACGAATTGGTAGTCCTTCCCTTCTAATGCCCATTATCAGATCTTATCAGCTGATATCACATCCTGTCACCTACCAATAATGTTTTCGTCCCACCCCCTATTTCACTGCTCGGAACCAACGTCCCACTGCTGCTGTGGCCTTGCTCTTATGGATAGGTGACGCATCCGCCTTTGACCTGCGCCTTATTCGAATCTTATCATCTGATATTCACACCTTGCCACCCACCACGATGTTCCGTACATCCGCCACACATCCCTGAAATCAACTCCCCCCCCCCCCTTTCCCCCCCCCCGCTGCGTGTACTGGGACCAGTGTATGAATTTCGTGACATACACACAAACACACTTAAAGGATTATATTTAGTACGATTCTCATCAGTCATCGAAAGTTCGAGAGAAAAAAAAAATTCGAAAATTTTCCTGACTTTCCTGTTCCAGGCGTATCTACGTACGCCCCCCCCCTCTCCCCGCTCGTCGACATCGACATTATATAGAGTAGGATAGTGGGATGAGTTCATTTCCTAGTGTTATAGGAAAGTGTTGGCCAAAGGAAAGGTTCACAATCTGAGCCTCGAATACACGGCATTAAAGCCGTGAGAGGTAATGCAAATGTAGAGCAGATGGTATCGTATCCATTTTTACCGATTGATAAGATTACTTGCCACCCATCATCAATGTTCTCATCACTAAATCTCCATGATTTGTGAGCGTGAACTGCCTTGAACACGACGACGACCGCAGTTTCCCTTATCAGCCCCTATCAGAAGTTATCGCTTCCAGTCACCTACGGTCAACGTCACTGCCGATCCTCAAATATACTTGCTGAAACGCACGCCTCGCTGATACTGTGACCTGCGCATGGATACGATGACCTCGCTATTCTAACTCCCTTATCGAATCTTATCAGCAGCTTACAGTTCTTATTACCCATCAATAATTTAGCCCGCACCCTATATCATATCTCGGAATCAAGAGCTGTCTGATGCTGTGACTGCGCTGTAGATATGGGAGCCTTTTCCTTTTAACACCCCTTATCGAATCTTATCAGCAGCTTACAATTTTTGTGACCCACTAATGATGTTGTTGGCCTATCCTCTATATCATAACTTAAAATCGAGAGTGGGCTGATGCTGTCATTCGCGTTATGAATATGGTGACCCTCTCCTTTACAGCCCCTTATCGAATCTTATCAACTGATATTCGTTTCAGTCGCAGAACTACCTACTTGGTCAATATGGATTTATTTCCTGTTGCCACCCTGTGCCGAACGACTAAGCCTTTGCCTTGTTTCACACGATGGCTCTCCCACCTGTCTAGAGAATTATCGGTCTCATTCCGGGATGCTCTTTGTGGTTCCGTACCCATTACAGATCTTAGACATTCATATTTGTTTGACTATTTTTGAAACCCCTTTCTTCTTGACTGGTTTTTGAGCTTAAAACTTCGGGAGCAATAAGCCGAGTAGTTGTGAGTTTTCTTCTCGAAAATCGTGGGCTTCAGCTGTGAAGGTCAGTCGTTTGAGGAACCCGAAGGATGATGAACCCGCTCGCTCGAGGTCCCCCTCGGTTTGTTCGCCTGGGGTCCCGGACGAATTCGTTCGTAACGGGTTAAGTTGTCAGCAAGCCCCAGTACTGTTGTCACCTCTCTGCGTTCTGGACCAAGGACCAGGATCTCGCGGGTGGACCCTTTCATCTACCTGAAGGGGAAAATGACCTTATCATCCTGTCACAATGATGGTCCCGCTTCTTATTTCCTCTAGAACTTCGACTCACAGCCTATTGCCGCTCTTGTTCCCTGTGTTTAGGCCTTTATGTTTGTGTTTGTTTGTGTTTGTTTGTTTGTGTTTTGTTTTGATTTTGTAATTCTTCACTGTGTGTTGCGTATTTAGATTTTTTTCCCTGGGCTATGGCACACCCTCGGGTGTATTCAAATAAATAAATAAATAAATAAATATCACTTTCGAAGTTCTAGAGGAAATAAGAACGGGACCATCATTGTGACAGGATGATAAGGTCATTTTCCCCTTCAGGTAGATGAAAGGGTCCACCCGCGAGATCCTGGTCCTTGGTCCAGAACGCAGAGAGGTGACAACAGTACTGGGGCTTGCTGACAACTTAACCCGTTACGAACGAATTCGTCCGGGACCCCAGGCGAACAAACCGAGGGGGACCTCAAGCGAGCGGGTTCATCATCCTTCGGGTTCCTCAAACGACTGACCTTCACAGCTGAAGCCCACGATTTTCGAGAAGAAAACTCACAACTACTCGGCTTATTGCTCCCAAAGTTTTATGCTCAAAACCAGTAAAGAAGAAATGGGTCTCAAAAATAGCCAAATAACATGAAGTCTAAATCTGTATGGGTACGGAATCATAAAGAGTCCCCGGAGTAAGGATTAATTCTCTAGACGGGTGGGAGAGCCATCGTGTGAAACAAGGCAAAGGCTTTGTCGTTCGGCACAGGGTGGCAACAGGAAATAAATCCATATTGACCAAGTAGGTAGTTCTGCGACTGAAACGAATATCAGTTGATAAGATTCGATAAGGGGCTGTAGAAGGAGAAGGTCACCATATTCATAACGCAAGTGACAGCATCAGCCTGCTCTCGATTTTAAGATATGATATAGAGGATAGTCCAAGAACATCATTAGTGGGTCACAAAAACTGTAAGCTGCTGATAAGATTCGATAAGGGGCGTTAGAAGGAAAAGGTTACCATATTCACAGCGCAGGTCACAGCATCAGACAGCTCTTGATTCCGAGATATGATATAGGGTGCGGGCTAATTATTGATGGGTAATAAGAACTGTAAGCTGCTGATAAGATTCGATAAGGGACGTTAGAATAGTGAGGTCATCGTATTCATAGCGCAGGTCACAGTATCAGCGAGGCGTGCGTTTCAGCAAGTGATATAGAGGATGAGATGATGACATCAACCGTGGGTGACTGGAAGCGATAACTACTGATAGGGGCTGATAAGGGAAGCTGCAGTCGTCGTCGCTGTTCAAGGTGGTTCACGCTCTCAAATCATAGAGATTTAGTGATGAGGACATTGATGACGGGTGACAGGTAATCTTATCAATCGATAAAAATTGATACGATACCATCTGCGCTAACCTCTCACCGCTTTAATGCCGAGTATTCGAGGCTCAGATTGTGAAACTTTCCTTTGGCCAACACTTTCCTGATAACACTAGAAAATGAACTCATCCCACTATCCTACTCTATATAATGTCGATGTCGACGAGCGGGGGAGGGGGGGGGGTATGTAGTACGCCTGAAACAGGAAAGTCAGGAAAATTTTGAATTTTTTTTTCTCTCGAACTTTCGATGACTGATGAGAATCGTACTAAATATAATCCTTTAAGTGTGTTTGTGTGTGTGTCACGAAATTCATAACACCTGTCCCAGTAGCAGAGAAGCGTTGATTCCAGGAAGTGATGGAGGGGGTGTGACGGGAACACCATTGGTGGGTGACAGGATGTGATATCAGTTGATAAGATTCGATAAGAGGCGTCCAAAGGGGATGGTCACCCAGTCCATAGTGCGGGCCACAGCAGCAGTGGGACGTTGGTTCCGAGCAGTGAAATAGGGGGTGGGACGAAAACATTATTGGTAGGTGACAGGATGTGATATCAGCTGATAAGATCTGATAATGGGCATTAGAAGGGAAGGACTACCAAATTCGTAACGCAGGTCACAGCAACAGTGGGACCTTGGATCCGAGAGGTGCTATAGGGTGTGGGACGGGAACATTATTGGCGGGCGACAGAAAGTGATAACAGTTGATAAGATACGATAAGCGGCCTCGGAAGGGGAGGGTCATCAGATTCGTAACGCAGGTTACAGCAACAGTGGGACCTCGGATCCGATATAGGGTGATATGATAGTGATACGGGACGGGAATATTATTGGCGGGTACGGAAGTGATAGGAGCTAAAAGTGACAAGGTAACATGGGAAAATCCGCTTCACCGCTCACAACAACAATGCGATCGATATGACTCAAGTATAACGATCTCAGTGATTCCAACAGAACTCATTCCTCACTGCTTATTAGTAACGACATCATGTACGACCGCTTAGCTAACCCTGTTCCGAACGCGTGGGGTTTGTTTACAGAGATGTTATGAACAGCAGCAATTGACTTAATCACTCTTACAACCATCTTCCATCAACAACCTTAGTGAGGGCCATTTAAAGCGTTCCACTGCTGAATGCGGGAGTGCATTCCAAAGCAAGACGCTTTAAGAGGACAGAATGCATGAATCATAGGCTGCTTCAGCGGCTAACCTAACAGGCTGCACTATTCCCGTGTAGGTTATGAACGTACCAGTCGGATCGCTGGCTAAGGCCGGCTCTCCTTCTGTGATGCGGCGGGCGCTGCTGCTGCTTGACGGAACGAGCGCTGCTTTTCAGTTCTTGGCTGATGCAGAAGATTCCTTTGAACAGTGTGGTTGGTCAACGATCCTAACTTAGCACGCGGCAAATCCGCATGGCCGGCGAAGCCGGGCCATGTCACAGAAGGAGCGCCAGCGACAGCTGGGCGATCCGACTGGTGAATAATAAGGGAGTAAAGTAACTAAAATTATTTATACTTCAGCGAGCGCTATATTGATCGACTGCACTTTGTATCTATATCTATAGGTCTATGTGATGGCGTTATGGCGCGGACCGCAAGTATAAGCGTTTGCTAAGGAACGCAGGATCCGCAGGGTTGCTCTATCTGTTATGATTGTACCAATACAGAGCTGTATGAGCAACGCAGTGATTGAAAGAGTTCCGTTCCCCATTATGGAGCGCGCCTGGCGAAGCCTCGAAGGCGAAGCCGAGCTAAAGAGAAGGAGAAGAGCTTGGCATCAGCCGGGCTATCCTACTGGTAACCTATATCATACCTTGGAACAAACGCCCCAGTGTTCCAGTCGGGCCGTTCCCTCTGCTTCCCTTCTCTTGCGCTAATGTTTCAGATCAGTGAGCTGACGTGCCAGTGGCGAAGAAGCAGAGATGGGGGCGGAGGCACCGGGCGCCCTCCAACCCCCCTCTCGGCTCCCACCCGCCACCCGTGTCCCCCACGGACGCACAGCGTCCCACTGCACAAGCCAGGCATCTCGTGCAATGGCCTCGGAGTGTAGCCGAGAATGGTTGTCTTATATAGCGAAGGCCGATATCACGATCAAAACATTGGATTGATACTTCCGCACTGATTTGGATGTTTGCCTGGCGGTCGTTTTCGCCTCCAGCACTCCAAACGCGTTGAAGCATTTGCGAACAGACAAACTCATACATACATACTTACTTACATACATAGCAGACCGAAAAACCGTACAACACAAAGTTAGTGGCTTGTATAGAAGAGTAAGGGAATTCAGATGTAGCTTCGCAGTTTGTGTTAGCGATGTATCTTCCTCTCTTGCTTACGTCGCTTAATCAAGTGAGCGCTTTGCACACTCCCTCACCCAACCTCTTCCACCTGTTTCGCTGTCCTACACGTGTCCGGCTGAGCACATCCACGGGAAAGGGAAAGAAACCGGGCAGAGAGGCCACTTGTTACGACCCCTCTCCCCCCTCTTCCCCCGCCACCTCACCCTGTTCCCGCACAGGCACACGCTCTGCTGCCACGTGAGCAGCTCGTACGATCGCCCGGAGTGTACTGAATGGTTCTCTTATATAGGTTCTTATCACAATCAAAATATTGGATTGATACACTGCCACCAATCGGTTTCTTGTCTAGCGGTCGTGTATCCTCCTCTCACTAATACCACCTGTGAAGCATTTTGCGGATATACATACATACGTGCATACATACATACAAACCGGCACACAAATTCACTGGATTGTATGACGAAAGAGGGATCGGCGGGTCCTGCCCCCCAGCACGGACAACGCCGGAGCAAGTGAGAGAAAGGAGATTCTGTCGCAGCGAAGGCGGCTTCTTCTGTTCGCCTGAATTCAGTATTGGCACCGGCCATCCTAGGGAGTGTGGAACCTTTTTTTATCCTGTACTGCAGTTTGAACACTGTTTCTGTCTTAATCAGTGCACAAGGGCGACCTGCATTGAGATCTCCCTGGGCTCGGAGTGGAAGACGAATGCTTGGCTCCCCAAAATGTAACTGATCAAAGCCGAACTTTAAGTGAGTAGTGTTGTCAATTACCTCGTATGTACTTTCGATGAAACCGCTTGAATATTTGTGGTCAAAGTAGCAGTGCTCCCTATTTACAATTGCATATAGACAAATGACGTGCAAGTCCTGAACAAAACTCACATTCTAAGTAAGTTGCGAAGAAGGCAAGGTCAACAAACTTCTCAAAGATCAGGTGCGCTCCTGGCATGAACTCACTTTTTCCGAGGTTCGAACTTCTGCCTCAGGTTGCTACATGCTTTCTCTTTGTCATCATCAGGGAAAGGCATGATGGAGGTAGATGATTGATAACATAAGGACGGCAACCGAAATCTGGTGAACCATCTCCTCACCAGGGACGCAGGTCAAATTGAAACACGAGAGTCTTATCGTCCTTAAATAACACATTCCGTATCAGAATGATTGCATGAAAACATGAGGTTTCAATGCACACTATGTTTATTCCGCGCCGTAGAGGCGGTTGGATCTCCCTACCGTAGCTCATAGCAGTGATGGAAAAAAATTCTTTGAACAAAGAAAACGTTGGTTATTCAACGATTCTGTTGAGCCTACCTAGTTTGCACGCAATGCTCTCCCCTTTTCAAATTAATTGTGCTCAAGAGACTTTATTATACCAGATTAATATCCGTGCTCTGATATGTTCTCTCTGATCTCCCTCCTCCTCCGCCTCTTCGTCTCCTCTGTAGTGGCCGTTGCGTGTGTGCCTATCGAAGCTCCGAATTCATAACCCCGTATCAGCCGCAGCGTGACATTGGATTGAGGAAGTGATTTAGGGATGTGACAGCAACGTTATTGGTGGTGGATAAACAGTGATATCAGCTGAGTAAAGCTGATTAGGGACGTTCGGAATGTAGCGTCGCCTAGTCTATAGGACAGGTCATCGCAAAAGCGCGGCGTTGCTTCCGGGAAATGTCACGGAGGTGACTGGTGGATGACTGGAGAATACAACAGTAAAAAACAGCCGATAAAGGCGTTAAAAATATGTGGGGAATGGGGCTGGGGCTGAAATCGAATTCTGGATTTGATTTCAACTCACAGCGCCATCCGCAACACCAATAGAGATGTAATTTAGACTGTTTTGACCACACTGTCTTGACATAAAAGGCGGAAGACGACATTAGTGTTAGAAAGTGATAACAATGGATGAAAGTGACTGTAGGACTGCGGTAAAAACTACTGTACTGCTCAGGAAAACAGTATCCAGTACGGGCTAACCATAGTGCTTTCTATGATTCATGCTGAACTCATTCTACTCCACTTAATGTTCCATTTGCATGGCGGATGTTTACAAACTTATGATGGAAGCAGCCGACTTTATCTTTGACACTGCCAAAAAAATCAGTGAGTATCATTTGATGCGTCCTACAGCTCGATTCGGGCTTGATTTCAAGAGTGAGACGCTCCAGGGAGCTTGTGCTCCCGATTTGGTAACGAGCGGAGAAAATGTGTGGAATTACGATGCACTCAAGCGGCCGATTTACTGAGCTGCTAACAAGGTTGTAAGGTGTCCACATAGGTTGAGAGGTAATCTGAGGCTAATCCATGGGGAAGAACGCAAGAACAGAAATGTTCCGGCATCACTCACAAGACTAGGTAAGCTCACAACTACCATGGAGAGAATGTACATACATGTCAACCCAGTTTGTAAGAAATGGTTCGCAGAATTTAGCGGTGGTAGGCTTGCTAATAGCACTAGTACAAAATGACTGTGTGAAAAAACTAGTATGTACGTTGTCTTGAAGTAGATAAGGTGTGTTTCATGACGTGGTATAAAATGGGACGTAGTCGCCATGGCGTACTTGATTCAAGTAAAAGCAGTTCTTGCCAGGGAATGTCAATCGCTTCTAGAAACTGAAGGAGCGGCTTTGCTTTTTCTTCGTGAAATATTAGGTTGGAAATAAAGTCCTGTCACTGTTGTGATTTTTTTCTTTTTTATTTTCTAACTCAACATGGAAATAAAAATTGAATCAACATTATAAGCCACTAAGTTCTGTGAGAAGGGGATCGCTGACTTACCCATTAGATGAAGCCAGTGCTTCATCTAATGGGTAAGTCAGCGATCCCCTTCTCACAGAACTGAGGAGGCTGCGAGAAGAAGTAGGCAACTTCTCGACTAACGTCATCAAACTTGCTGAGGGGTCTTATCTGACCTCTCTCTTACTCCCTAACTAATGTCCGATCGCTTGTGAATATGCGGCTGCACTCGCATTCATCCCATTAGGTTTCCCTTTACCGACTCGGCAATCACCGAAACTTGGCTCAGGCACTGCAATAGCTCCCTATTTGGCGGAATTTCTAATTTTCTATATCTCTAGATGATTCGCAGGATTGGAAAAAAGGGAATCAAGACTGTTACGTAAGAAGTCCATCATGTTTCCTTTCATTCGACGTTCGTACTTTGCTCGGATTGTGTTCATTGTTTGCGTCAGCGCACGCTAGAGTACTACAGCGTTTTGGGCGTTTGCCAGCGTCAGTGACTAGGAAAGGATAGGAGCCGTTCCAGCGAGCGCCAGCGTATGCCAGCATAAGTCAGTGTAAGCCAGGAGTGGAGAAGTTGGAGGATAGCAGACTGCTGGACTAGGCGTCGTGGAATTGCGGCTTCAACCACCGTGCCACTGCACTACACCATTCATCAAGATTGCACAATTCTGTGCTTTGGTAGTACGGTGTGTCGGCACACGCCACAATTTTACGACACCTAATAGAGCAGTTTGCTACTCTCCTAGTTCCCCATATTCTACCCTAGCGCTGACTCTGTGAGGAGAGGCACCCGGAAACCACTACCTTCCAGTCTCTGTGCTTTTTTAAGCAAACAAGGTGGCATGCAAGTGCAGCAGGGGATCCAAACACCTCGCTCATGGAAAGTACCGTCCTTGGAGATGAGTGCGATGCCTGTCTTCAAAAGCGAAACCGATAGCGTACTCCTGCAAAAAAGGTGGAAATAATCGGGCATCGTGCAAAACAGCGAAATCTATGAAGGAACTGTGGTAGGCCCTAGGAAAGGTAGACCTCAAAAGGGTAATTGGCGTAGACAAGTCCGAGAGGAAGGAGTGATGAAGTAATAATGGACAGGATTACCACAGTAATGAAGTAATAATGGAGAGAAGTACTAACAAGGGAGGTCTTTCAGGTCGTGGCGCGCTTTTTGGAAATGGTTTGTTGCTTGTTGTAGGGGTCCATACAAGGATCACAAAAATGGGTTTCATTTTTGCTATGCGTTTCTGGGTAGGTCAAAAACTGAGTGAAAAGAATTTGACAAGAATGGGCGGTTTTAACAACCTTAATGGGCTCCGTTCTGCTTGTAACTTCGAGCATGCATAGTTTATGAGGTGGTCACTAATTAGGCCTCAAAATAGATTCGATTAAAGTCAAAATGTAAGTATCATGTGGTAACACACTTGGCATGCACCGACGCAAGAGTGATGTTTTTGTCAGCGCTCCCTTCATGACCATTGCTGGCGGATCGGATGGCGTAGCGGATAGCACGATGGATTCTGGATGGCACGACAATGCGGGACTCGGTTCGAATCCTCATTGCGTTTTGCATCTGTATCAACGCAACGAGACGAGAACATTTCCGGAAACAAGGTTCTCCACACAAGTGTGCTGGTTTGTAAGGTGTCATCCAGGAAAGGCCAATAGGACAGCCTGGCCATTTGCAGTGAGTGCATATCATTGTACTCGTCTTGACACAGTGAACTCGAAACTACCTTCAAAATTTGCGGAACGATTCTCTGAGCGGAGTTATGGAGGTTTTCCTTCACTGTTTTTCTTCTTGCGGGTGGGCTGGCGCAGTGAATTTGCACCTGTAGCGCGACTCACAGCTCTCTCCGTGAAATAGATATCATATTCGTGTTCAGGGGGTCAAACAACCCCTAGAAACGCCACCTTGAGGAAATCCGAGGTTCTGACTCAACTTCGAAAAAATGGGGTAGAGATGGTCACGCCTGGATGATAGCCAATACTCCGACTAGCATACTGGTGATGACTGGTCTTTGCACTGAAATAACCCTTCAGTCATGTCTTTTCGCAAAGAACAATACCTGGCTCACTTGTTCGTGCCGCCTGCATCATTTTCCTGATTACCGGTAGAAAATTCCATCCCAAGACCAGTCATCCATGGTGGGTGGACCCCAGCCTGCTGCTAATTGTCCATAGAATGGCCCACATTTTCCAAGTTAGGTCGAAACGTCAGATTTGGCTAGAAATTAGTCCCAGGGGTAATCCAACCCGCTGAACATAAATGTGATGGTATTTCATTGCAATAACCCTTCTGACATGAGCTACGAGGGGCAGCACAAGCACGCTTTCAGGCCACAATGTGGCCACAAGTATATGCCTTCAAATGGCATATACTTGACTTATTTCCACTGCCAGACACACAGGCACGCGAATGAATGGAAAGCTGAAAAATGCAAAACATTTTCCGCGAGGAGGATCCGATCCACAAAGTCCCCCTTGCCGTGCCATCCAGAACCCGTCGTGTTATCCACTGCGCCATCCGATCCGCTGCAGTGGTCATGAAGGGAGCGCTGACAAAAACATCACTCTTGCGTCGGTGCATGCCAAGTGTGTTACCACATGATACTTACATTTTGACTTTAATCGAATCTATTTTGAGGCCTAATTAGTGACCACCTCATAAACTATGCATGCTCGAAGTTACAAGCAGAACGGAGCCCATTAAGATTGTTAAAACCGCCCATTCTTGTCAAATTCTTTTCACTCAGTTTTTGACCTACCCAGAAACGCATAGCAAAAATGAAACCCATTTTTGTGATCCTTGTATGGACCCCTACAACAAGCAACAAACCATTTCCAAAAAGCGCGCCACGACCTGAAAGACCTCCCTTGTAAGAGATAGCCAGAGACGGGCTGCATAGCGGCAGTACATCCGCCATAGTAGGGCATTTTCTGAAAACAATCGTGGCTGTAGTCATTCGATCATAACCAGTCGTAAGAATAACTTCGTTTCATAGGAGATAAGTAAGTTCATTGGCGAGAAATGCCAGTGTTGGGAAACGAATGCGATCTGTAAACTGGATAACTTACCGTCAGGATCCCGATTTGTGTTATCCGCCAAGTTTAGGAATGAGGAAGGTTCGCCTAATGTTAACAACTGATACAGAAATATAGCTCACATAACGGCGCAGCTGTTTATTTTGAATAGGTCCCGATCATTTTGAAGTGAAGATAATCCCTATACCTATCAAAATCCTTACACGGCAATGTTTCGTCTTTCCAGAAAGAGATGGGTGCTTCGTGGTGAACCCATTATCCTCTTGACAATCGCAATATGTGGCCATGATTACGACGTGGATGTCCTGAAGAATGGCCGTTTCGTTTACCCATGCCGTTTTCATCCTTAGGTTTGAATTGCCCAGAGTGAGCCCTCTTGAAAAGGATCATAGACGATCTGGCGTCAGCAGCGCCACCTCTATGAGAGGAATCATGGTAGAGGTAGTAGAATTCACAGTACATCATCAGTCATGCTGTACACGGGACGGTAAGTACTCCCACGCATGGAGCAAACTGTTTCAGAAGGGTAATGTACCTACCTAGCGAGTGCTTCCAATGCTCCCTGAACTTCAAGGTGACGAGCTCGATAAATACACTGGGCGTACAAGATGAGTACGCCGGACCCCAAAGAATACCGCTTCTCTCAGCAAGCCTTACATGGTTTCTCTTCCAACATAACACTGTCTATAAGTGTCTCAACGAGGCTTAACATACGCCCACAGATTCAATCAGTATCACAACCTGACCAACCGTTTTCACCGATAATCTGCGACTGAATGGCCTATTTTAATAGGCAACCAAAAAAGTTCGTGCGGTTTTTTTTTGTTTACTTTTATGAAGTATATTCAGTAAACTGGATCTAGTGGTAGGGTAACTTTGAATACATGTTAAGACATATGTCAAGGAGTGTCATTCAGTGTATTTGTTAATTTAGATTACTTTCAATTAAGGCGAAAAGTTGTGGTTTTCCACCAGGAAAATGCTAGACCACGCACTAAGAACAACTCAGGAAACAATAGCGCGACTAGAATGGGAAATTCTACCGCACCTTTTCGTACTCGCCAGACCTTGCTCCAAGTGACTTCGTCTGTGGCCTGGACAACCACATGCAATCGCATGAAAAATTGAAGTGCTTTGGACATACGAATCTTAAAAACATTTCTTTGATTCCCAGAAGCAAGATTTTTACAAAAATGGAATATATGTTCCTGTGCCTAAATGGGAAAGTGCATTACTTGCAGTAATTATTTTACGAGATAAATCCGAGTTTAACCCGTTTTTTAATGATATTATTTTTCGCTACCTTCAAAACCGCACGAACTTTTTTTGGTGCCTAATGGCTTTTCAGGGTTCCTCCTTGGAGTATTAGCTCTCATAGGACCGAAATATCTTTCTTTGACCAGCGACGAATTATCTCAGGCGTAAGCTCGTACATCTCCACACAGGAGCGGTTAATGAGGGCCTATTTCGGGCGTTCTCGGTCGTTTCGTCCCGTTTTTGTGCCCGCGTTTTTGTTTCACTTTTCGTACTATTCAATGCACCTGTTCCTGTTTTCTACAGAGAGCCGAATCACGGTGCCCACTGCCTTCAAGCCCAGCTGCGCCGTGGAGTTTCCATGATACACTTTCCGACCCATTCTAGTATGTTTTGACTTCCTTCCTGGTCACTTTGCAGAAGTGGACGGAGGGTTTACTTTCTGCTGGGTAACACCTATGCGTACTCGAGGTAGGATGTCGCTTACAGTATTGGACAGCTGCGGATAATGGGGCCTGTCAAAACAGGTTGGCCGCGTGCCAAACGCAGCCGCGCTGACACGCCCCATCATCCGCAGGGAACAAAATCATACAATATCAGGGCATCTCGTTGGTGCCAGTACTGGAGATATTTCGTTCAAAGATGTGCGGCTTGTGATTGTGATCAGGAGGGAATGATGACCGTCTGATCAAACCGCTGCAAGTGGCTGTTAGGAACCCTTAAGTGACAAAAACTGTTAGCTGCTCCCTGAACCTCTCAGGGGAAGGATATCCGTGTCTCATTGACAAGCCCTTGCCTTTTCTAATTATTACTTATTAAGAGCAAAAGTCCATCACCCAGAAACTAAAAATCAGACAATCACGGAGTATGAAGCCTGAGTGTACTGAAGAAGTTGGCCATTACTATTATGTGCATACTTATGCCACATCTTGAACCACAACCACAATTTTTAGTTTTCGAAAAACAGAACTGAAATATACTGAGCTGGTCTTCATGTAACAATTAATTTCATTTTATTAGGCTAACGTATTTTCCGAATGGACCGCTTTAAAATCACGGCGCATCCCGGGTAACTAATCATAGGCTCAAGCCCAAAATCATCCAGTGTAATGAATTCATTGATGTTAGGGCTTCGCAATGAATCACGCAAGCTTTGTGATTCCGCCCGCCAGATGAAATCTTCTCATTCCATAAATTTGTAATAGTCGAGCTGCCTTCGTCATGCAATAAAATAAAATAATTTTTGAACTTTGTTTTATGGCACATACGGAAGCTTATTTTTTTTGAGATGCTCGAGGACCAACATGTGGCCTTGGAGTACAAGGATATTGATTTAGGTAGTAGTAGGCCTTCTGGCGTAAAATGATATCACTAGAACGATCATGAGAGCAAACCTCGAATGAATGAAGGGATCAAGCACCGACAACGTGTGATTACGCAGAGAGGACGACCTGCGCTTTTTGAGGTTTAGGATAAGAGCCTTATCCCTTTGCAGTTGGCTTAACTCTCCCTTACTCTGCTAACACATCCTTCAGAAAGCCGGTCATGATAATGACAGTGGCATGCTTTGGTTATAATCTCCACCTGATATGCTATGTTTCCAACTGTTGCAGATACAGAAGGGCACCGAAAATGGCTCTTTGCTGGACGACGAGCGCATAACCAAAATTGGCGCAATCGGCGAGGAAGGGGCATTTTGCACTATCGTTGTTCCACCACTTCCGGTTTACAAGTCCCACTCTGATTAAACCTTGTGGTCTCTGAAGCTGAAGGCAAGCTCGTCGACCACCATGGTAAAACCTGTCAACTGTTGTAACCTCCTGAAATGGCTCTCTAGATGGGTCGGGTCTATAGGAAAAAGTAAGAATGCGAAAGCCTCCCCCCACAGCCGAGCTGCCCCACAGAGTTCACCTTTTATAGTGTGGCAAGGTACATGGAAGATACACTGTTCTGAGGCATTTTTTTTGTGCTGGTTGACGATCAGCAAGCAACCCATTCTCTTCCCCACTTATGTGATAAGATGATGTCCTGCCGCATCACAACCGTCAACTCAGGACAACAGTTTTCGCAGAAATTCGAAGAGCTGAACGGCCCCTACTTTACGGTGGGTGGATCACTTTCGAGTTCCAACGTGCTGTCGCTCTGACGATAGAAGACACTAGCCGTTTGGGTTAACGGGCAACGTCGTATGGTCCATATTCATTTCCATGGCTCGATTCTACAAGTAACTTGCACAAGCGCCGCAGCAACCCAGGCACTTCTGCTTGACGGATTCTATAAATACATAGACTGAGACAGCAGCACAAGTGTACATTTTCCATGGGCGAAGTGCTCGTCTCACTGCCCTCTGTGCCCGCCATCTGATCATTTTTCTTGATAAATAAGACCCCCCCCCTAATTCCATACTAAAATACGACCCCCCCTTTTGGGAGTTGGTACGACCTCCTCCCCCCTCTCAGCCCTCTGTCCCTCCTCATCGAACCGAGCCGTTAAGCTGGGGGAGGGGAGGTCGTCAGAATTAAACTATCATTTTCAAGTGTCGGAAATAGTAGTGCGTCCCTGGACTGACCAAATACGACCCCCCCTCCCAAAAATGACCAAGTACGACCCCCCTTTAAAGTTTCCGTGAAACAAGAGAAATCAACTGTAAAATTTTTTTCTCTGTCCAACCACCCCCCTTCCCCTCCCTCGCGGTCAAATACGACCTTCCCCCTTGTGATGATCACAACGATGGCGTACCCTGCTCTGTATTCACCTGCTCTAAACACTTCCGTGACGGAAAGTGGGGAAAGTAGAAAAGTCGGGATGTAACGCCACCGCACAGCCCGACACAGTCCAGGGGCAGAGTCCAAAAACATAATTCCGAAGCGGTCCTAGTGGAGCTGCCTAATAAACCTGCATAAGTAGGTAGTCCCATTTGCCTTGATTGCTTCCGAGGTCGACGGCTTTGTTAAAAAACTCGCTTATTCAAACTTACTTAGTAGCCCTGCAGCCAACTTTAGATGTGTCGCGTGTCGCGATGCTTTCACGACCAAAACACTAGCTAGTAGTGCGTGCGCCAGCATCTCGGAACGGATATGTATCGTGCCCACACATCGGTATGTCCCGTCTGCTCCTCCAAACCATTCATTCCGCAGAGGGTTCCAAACTTGGCTCGCGACGCCTCAATATTCTAACCTACTTGATTTTTTAATCAATTGGCATTACTTGTATCTAATGCTGTAGGAGAACGACTGTGAACATACTCCATCTATAAATTCAGACGGGCACACTATAAAATCCGTTGTTGATTGAAGACGGAGGCGTGCACACACTTTGAAAGACTCATCGAAGTTAGCTCTTCATCCCTTATCGATATATTAGGGTGTCCCAAAAGTTCGTGACGAAAACGCTACATGAAATCCATCATTTTCGTCACACTTGTTCCATCATGAATTCTCGTGGTTAGAGCCACACCAAGCCTTTGCTCCGAGTTAGGTCCTGACGGTCCATAGCACGACGTTAGAATGGCCCTATAGCTTTGCCTCAGTGACTTCTGGGCGGAACTTCTACCTGGAAGACAAACCTCGTCCAGGAAGGTAATCTGCCAGGGAGTTGGACATATTGCGTTTGACTGAAACGAATTCGTACGAATCAACTCGCCATCCAGTCCTTACAGTTCACTGTTCTCAAAGCACAAATGGCAGAGGTCCTTATTCCCTAAGAAAGTATTGAAGTTTGACCAAAGGTTTTCTAATAATTGACCAACTCAAGGGGGAGAGAATGTGAGGTATCGTCTACAACTGCTCTCCTACTCCGGCCATACTTACTGGTTTAAAAGCGATTGTGACCGGATAGGGAGTAGGCGTCTCTAGCGAACCAAGAGCGTCAGTGGCTAGATCCTCCAGAAAGGGCGGAATCGGTCGTGCAATCCAGGAGGGCGGTGTGCTTACTGCAGGGAGTTTCATCCTCTTAACGCTGCGGTAAACGGTGAGCCTCTTTGTAATCAACTGCAAACGGAGGATGAAAATACAGCTGAGGGTCACATGTTTCGAAAATGACACTGCTCGAGATTCTAAAGCTTGACTGGGAAATTCCATCACAGTGTTCAGGTCACCCTGGACTGACCCTTTTTGATTGCCATTTGAACTAATCCCTCCCTCGCCATCTTCTGGGTAAGAAATACGATTTTCAAAAGCACCTTAAAAGTTACTCAGCTGCCTTTCTCGGCATGGAACCAAAAAGTTCTGGAAGCAAGGCGACCCCTCTCCTCTTAGTGATGCAAAAGATAATTGCCTAATGAAGGTAATACATATTGGAAATCATTGCAATAAACTTAACTCGAGAAAGAGTTCGAAAATGTCACAGACTTCTGGGACTTTCTATTACATCACCGCTGCCATAGCGCTTCTTCTGCCATTTTTGGTTCAAAGGACAATCCCTGTTCCATAAAATATTCTCATCATGTATTCCTTTTTGCCTGAGAACGACATATAGATGTTTTTGAAAAGTGGTGACGTCTAGCAACGAAATCTCATTTTCGTGAATTTCTCCGAGATTCAAAAAAATCGGCTTACGCTGTGCATATCATCAATGGGGCATTCTCGACGTTGTTGTGTCTTCATGCAGGCAATTGTGCAGATTCCCATAATCTCGTTGTTCTTGCTTTGTGTGGATAATCGCATTTGTAGGCGTCACAACACTGCAGCACCCTCATCCCCCTCTTATTCCCAGAACACGCATTTTCTTCGAACAGGAACAACCGTGGCAGGCGACTCCCTTCCACTAATCCATCCTTGCTCGCGAAGCTAAATTTACAAGTGTTAAGAAAAATGAGCAAGTACCACGTAGAGACTTTGGGATCCCTCAAGGCCCCTTTGATAGTTGGAATAGCTCTATGTAGTGGCGTACATCTCCACATTTGTTGTATGGCTCTGCTTATGGGCTTTGCAGGCACGAACAGGCACAGCCAATACACTGGGAGTAGTACTTGGTCGCGCCGGGGAAGGAGAGGCAAAATTACCACGAAAGCGACGAAGGGTGGAATGGGCCTTCTTGGTGCCCGTGGCCCCAAAGCCTATGCTTCTTGAGCGCTGCTTGCCATTTCTCAAGTGCTGCTTGTAGTGCAGCTTGCGCGAACCGGGTCACCGTGTACAATGGAAGTTTGAAGCCTTAATTTGAAGTTTTGAAGGCAGTTGGCACGATAAACCCCTGAGACGAGTAGGATTAGTATGCCTGGCAGTACGGAATTCCGCGACTCTGAGCAGACGCTGTGTAACACTTTTTCCAGGAAGCTACCCTTACAAGGTCCTATCAAGTCACAACATACCGACCCGGAGCGCCCCCCCCCACGCCCGACTGCCCAGAAATGGACGACCTACCTGATGCTCCTATTGCTTCATTTGCTGAGTAAAATATGAAGCGAAGAGATTGATATAAACCGCTGCGATGCTGCATTTATAAATGAGTACATACATGCAGCCCTATCTACCGTAGCGGTTATTGGCAATACTCCCACGGGAAACTAGTTCAAAATTTTCAAAATTGATTTTTGAGTCTTAGGAACAAAGCCTTCTCTTCGCAAGTCTTCAGAAGCTCATTCGTTTTTTCACCATTTGCCCACTATACAGCACCCTGCTAGCATTTTAGGCCGAATACCGAATTATCGTCCCAACTGCCTCTGATGTATCGCGGAACGTGCCTCTCATAAGGAACCTACGCTCGAATACAGTTTGTCTGCTAAGTTGCATTAACGGAAGATATAAATATTGGCTTAATGCCTTGTCAGGATGTGGGTTCGAGTACCGACCGGGATCCGACTTTTGGCCATGACTCAGCACTATTGTGATAACTTTCGGAGCGCGCGCTGCTGCGTTAAACGAGCAGTTACCAAACTAAAACAGTTCAACTTTCTCTATCAACCCTCCCGTTGCAACCGAGCGGGTGGAAAGCGGAAAAAATATTAAGACATATTCATTGACACGTGCCGTGGTGTTTGCCCAACAGAGCCTTTATTAGAAGGGACGCCTGCACTTTTTTGCAGCGAATTTTTGCTGAACTTCGCAGACGAACTCTCTCCTTAGCGGAGTTTCAATGCACAGATGCAGATGAGAAAAAGTACGTGAACCAAAAAATTTCCATTGCAACAATCAGCTAGCCATTCCACGTTCAGAACCCCTCGTCTTTGCGTAGAGAAGTATTCTTGAGTCGGGTAAGTAGAGAAAGACGTCTTTGTCAAGAAGTGAGGTGGTGGTGGTAACAAGTAGCACGTTTACCACAAGCGCAATGCGGAGGTCTTATTCCCTGCTCGGAACATGTCCACGCCAACGAAGCCTTCTAGCCTCCGGAGAACACCACATTCGCAGCGGAAGATGAGGACACTCACTATTAGGTTGTTGCATAAGTTCTTATACACGACTTTTTTGTAAATATCTCAAAAACGAACCAGCCTGGAGATTAGAGGTATGCACCATCACCATTCACTACTCGACGCCAGCGCTCAGGCAGCTTGTCGATTCCATCCTTCCAGAACGACGGAGGCTGGGACTTGAAGAAGTCGTCGAGCGCCTTTCTGACCTGATCCTTTGTTTCGAACTTTTTTTCCGTCCAGATAGCGCTGCAGGTGGCTGAACAGCCAGTAGTCAGAAGGAGCGAGGTCAGGGCTGTAGGGAGGGTGGGCGACCATCAGCCATCCATACTTCTCCAGCTCGGCCTGGGTCGCCTTTGCAGTGTGAGGTCGGGCGTTGTCATGGTGGAAGTAGATTTCCGCATTCCTTCCACGAGTACGGTCGACGTGATCTTTCAATTTCCGCAGCTGGGTCACGTATGTGGAAGCGTCAATCGTCTGTCCCTTCTCCAGCAGCTCCCAGTACTCCATGCCTCTTCTGGACCACCAACAGGACAGGAGAACCTTTTTGGGGTGAAGGTCGGCCTTTGGGGTGGCTTCTGGCTGTTCTCCTTGTCGACCCACTGCCGCTTCCTCACAGGGTTATCGTAGAGGACCCACTTCTCATCTCCAGTGATCATCGAGTTGAGAAAGTGAAGCCTCTTTTGGAAAGTGAGGAGAGAAGTGCAGGTGGTCACCCTCCTCGAGAGGTCATAAGCGGACAGTTCATGTGGGACCCATCGACCAAGCTTTGCTACCTTGCCGAGCTTTTCTAGTCCACGTGCAACCGTCGAATGATCATAGCTAAGCATGGTCGCCATTTTCTGGTGGTGAGGTACGGGTCCTCCTCCACGGTG